>PVJX010004164.1:0-98124 GCA_004027295.1 Dolichotis patagonum | reverse complement strand
GTTCAGAAAGCCCTGGAATTCTTTCACTATATGCATGGCTTTATACTATTGTGTTATGTTTGATATTATTGTAATTGAAACTATGCTCAACTATAGCAGAGTAAGAGATATGGTGTTAGATACTGTTGATGTCCAGTTGACTTAATGTAAAGTACTGTGTTGCCTATGTTGTCCTCTTCTGATCTGCTCTGTACTGCCTTTTGTTTTATTCTCTTTTAAATAAATTAAAAAAAATGGATAAGGACCCACTTTTATTATTTAACCTTAATTTTGCTGTATTCAGTGATTCATAGCTTAGGGTACATGTGACTCAGTGTGATTCCCCAACCCATATTTTAGTTCTTTTATCCATAAAATAATGCAGTTTATAATACAAAGATGAAGCTTACTCTCAAGTTAGAAACAAAAATGCCAGTAAAGTGATGAGTTAAATTCAGACAGATTAAGCACATATTTTATTTAGTTACATAAAATGGTTAAATTCAAAAAAGAAAAGTATATCCCTCCCCACCATATATAAAAGTGCTAGTACATGCACACAAGGAGGAAATGTGACTGTGAGAAGCTAGAGATAAGATCCATCTGCAAAGCTGGGGCACCAAAAGTTTGCTCCTCTACTGAAAGAGAATAGAAAAATTCTTATATACCACTCCTGTGCTACTGCTACAGTAATTTTCTAAAGCTTTAGGCATGAAAAACAATCAACATTTTTCTGGTCCTGAAAAGCTGTCTACAGATGAACTTAAAATTGTCATTATTTTAAGTCACACAAGAGAATCAGTAATAAAAGTTACCAGATACAAAAGAAGACATAACTAAAGGAGAATTGGAGTTAATAAAAAATCATCTATAAAATCTAAAAACTAAGCAGCAATTGCCTCTAAAAAGAGAAAAGAAAGACTAAAACCATGAAATAATACAGTCAGATATAGCACTAGAAATAGGTCACAAGCTCAATAGCCAATTTCTCATTTGTATGATAGTAAATACTGTCTTACCTGCTACGTTTTCAGTTTCCCATCTGCAAAGAAGAGACAGTTACAGCACCTACCTCACTAAGTTGCCAATATAACAGTGTATAATGTCTCCTTATTTGAAATACTTTCCTGTCAGGAAAAAATACTTGACACCACCCACAATTTAAAGAAGAAGAAATTCATTTTGGCTCACATTTTCCGTCCACTGTTGGCCTCCTCTAAAATGGAAACAATATCAAAGAGGGGTTCGGTGAAGGAAAAGGCACTCCTATTCTGACCTACAGATCTCTGCGAGTTTAGGAGAAGCCAGAAATGGAAATGTGTACCCTTCCAGGTCATCCGCAAAGTGAGTCACTCTCCAGATCAGTCCCCACCACCTAACAGCGTGTTCAGTTGTAAACTTAGTGGGTAGGCCCACTGAAGAATATAGTATAGTACTAAGCCAGTCTTCTTCCAAGCACCTGAAGACCTTGGCATACATTTTAGATCTAAAATATAACATTGCACCTCGGGCCCCCACAGATTCATATCCATTTCATTTTGTAAGATGTATTAGTCCATCTATAAGACTCATCCAAGTCAACCCTGAATGGTGCTGCGGGCAAGAAGAGTCTGAGATCGGCTCCTGGCTTCCTCGATCAGCCTAGGATGAGGAGGCTGGCGAGAGGAGTGTGAGTTCCGCTCCTCCCTTCCTCCCTCAGCTGGAGGGATTCAGGATTAAGAGCGACACAACAGGATCCTGGCTAAGGTGCACACGATGGACAAGAGAGACAAGAGCGTGGCAATGTCCCCTGCAACAGTAATAATAGGAACCAATGGGTGGTGGGTTAGGAGAACAAGTATAGTGCTTGGGAACAGAAGCAGGCAGGTAGGCTCGCCCTCTTCTGTTTTCTTTTATTCTCTGTCTCTCTCTCTCTCTCTCTTCCTTTTTCTTTTTCTTTTCTAAATGACTGTGGAGAACACAGAAAACTAATCCCATCCCCCAAATCTAGAGACAAGACCAGCACAAACCCAGCAAAAATCCACCTGCAATCTTGACCAGAGTACACATTTCTGGGATCTGACTTGCACCTAATGCAGAGCTATAGACACTAGAGGAATTCTCTGCTCTCAGTTCTCTCTGTCTGGTGGGTCTCCCTCTTGGTATCCAGCAGGACTGTTTCATTTTGTTTCATTTTGCTTTTTGTTTTGTTTGTTAGTTTTTGTTGTTTGTGTCTTTGTTTTCCCTTTCTTTTCTCATGATCTATCTTGCTTTGTCCTCTGTGTTTTGATCTCTGTACATTGTTGTTTTGGCAGTGTGGGGGGATTTTTTTTTCTTTCTTTCTTTCTTTTCTTCCTGCTTTTCTCTCTCATTCATGATTTGTACCATGATTCATGACCTGTAACCTTCCTTTTTGTTTTACTCTATCTTTCCTCCTCCTCTCTTTCCTCAGCTGTCTTACTTAAATTTATGATACTTTCATTTGAGTAAACAATGTGTTTTCTCTTTATAGTTCACTTTAAAATTCCTAAGCCTTTTCTTCCAATCTTTTCCTCTTGTCCTAAAATTGCCCAAAACCTGTATTATCATCCTTCATCCTCCAACCTTGCTCTTACTAAATTCAACCTTATCTCTACATCCTGTTTCCTATCCTCTTGAACTACCCTCCCATACAGGACAAGGTAGAAATCACTCTACTAAGTGGAAAATCATTGCATACAAGTCCCTAATATAAGTTGGATTACATCATATATTGTACACCTTTTTCCTATGGCTATATGCACAAGGCTAATAGTTACCACACTCTGTCAGCAGCCAGAATGTATTTGAGTCTATTGTTATTGCCAAGTGAACTACTTTAACCAACATGTCACATATGGCATAACCAATTATTCCCCTCTATATGACAACACTGGAATTTTAAGGAGATCATAACCATGACCACAGTCCAATACTAAAGCAATGGATACTAAGTAAAATAGCAACTCTTCAGTCTTAATATATTGAGAAGTTAGGTTCTTGGGATAGACATAAAGACCAAGAATCACCTACATCCAGATGTTCAGAGGAACAGGCTTCTCCTTGGAAAGCTTCGACATCACTTATAAGGCTATCCCACATAAGAAATCTACAGCATCAGTGCAGAAAACAAAATAAAATAAAAATATAAAATGATAAGATAAAGACACAAAATGTAATCCCAAACACCCAGCTCACCCAGGACAAGTAGAGAACACAAAGAGATAGAGGAAATCAGAAGTCAACCATTGAAGTTATCTGAAGAGATAGCAACAGAGGTGAAAAAAAAAAAACAAATGGAAAAGACCACAAAAAAATCTCTAAAGTGAAAAAAGAAATGATGATAAAAATGAAAAACAGTAAAACAGACACAGATAAATAAATAGAGGCATTCAGGAAAATGACAGAAAACATGAATGCCAAGTACAGACAAAATGAAACCAATGAAACAGATCCAAACAGAAATCCAGGAGGTTAAAAACGTCATTGAAAGTAAATGTAGCAAGTTGAAAGAAAGCAAGGATACAAAATCAGATCTAAAATACGGGAACATGGCTAATGACCAGGAAAAGAAAGAGACTAACACAATTGTAGTGGAGGACCTTGATACCCCATACTTACAAATACATAAATCAACCATACAAAAATGTCAACAATGAAATAATACAGTTAAACATAGCCTGTGAGCAAATGGGCTTGGTGGATGTCTATGGTGTGTTCCATCACAAAACACAGTTATACACATTCTTGTCAGCTTCATGTAGGACATTCTTCAAAATAGATCATATACTAGGCAACCAAAAATGCTTTAGTAAATGTAGAGGAATTGAAATCATCCAATGCATACTATCTGATGATATTGCAATGTAACTGGAAACCAACACCAAAGAAAATCACAAAAACTACATTAACACATGGAAATGAAAGAATACTTTTCTGAGCAATCAATGGGTCACAGATAAAATTAAAAACAAAATTAAACAGTGTATACCTTTAGATGATAATGATGACACACATACTGAAACTTATGGGATACAGTGGAAGCAGTCCTACAAGAGAAATTTACAGAGGTGAACTCCCACATCAGGATAGCAGAACAAGGTCAAATAGCCAATCTAATGTTGAAATTCAAACTTCTAGAAAAAGAACAAGTCAAACCCAAAGCTTGTAGGAGAGAGGAAATTATAAAGATAAGAGCAGAAATTAATGCAAGAGACTAAGAAAACTATTTAAAAAATCAAGGTATTGAAAAGTTAGTTCTTTGAAAGAATAAGTAAAATTGATAAACCATTATTCAACATCATCAAAAAGAGGAAAAACAAATTCAAACAACTAGAAATGAAAAGGAGAAAATCAAAATTGATTCCACAAAAATCAAGGAGATCATCAATATCTACTATGAAAACCTATATTTCAATAAGATAGAAAACAGAAGAAAAGGGCAGATTCTTAGACACAATTAAATTTTCAAAACTAAATCAATAGGATAGAAAAATTCTGAATACCCTGGTATCAGCCAATGGAATTGAAAATATAATTAAACATTTACAAATAAAGAAAAGCCTAGGCCTTTATGAATTTATTCACTGTTCAATTTTACCAGAAATTTAGAGAACTAATGTTACTAATGCTGAAGTGCTTTAAATAAATTAAAGGGGAACCAGTACTTTCAAAATCATTCCTGGAAGCAACTGTTAACCTGTTTCCACAACCAGAGAACCCAACCAAAGGAAAGCTACAGACCAATCTTCCTAATGAACATATACTTAAAAATAAGTCCTTGATAAGATACTGGAAAACAGAATTCATCAAATTATCAAAAACAACATAAACCATGACCCAGTAAGATTCGTCCCAAGAATGCAAGGACGGTTCAACATACAGAAATCAATAAATGTAATGTTAACAGAAACAAAGTCAAAAATTACATGATCATCTCAATAGATACAGAAAAAGCATTGGACAAAGTCCAACACCCATTCATGATAAAAACTTATAGAAAATTGCAAAGATGGTCTTTACCTTAATCTGAAAAATGCCATGTATGACAAACCAATAGCTAACATCATATTAAATGGTCAAAACCCTAAAGTTTTCTCTCTAAAATCAGTAATAAGACAAGTGTTCATTATTAACACTCCTATGGAAATATTAGAGCAATTAGAAAAGCTAAAGAAATAAAAGGAATAAAGGTAGGAAAGGAAGAAATTAAACTATCATTATTTGAAGATGACATGATATTCTTCATAGAAGATCCCAAAAATTCCTCCAAAAGACTCATAGATTTAATATCCAAATTCAATAGTGTAAAAGGATACAAAGCCAACACTCAAAACTCAACGTCATTCTTTTATACTAGCAACCAACCCCCAGAAATTAGGGAAAAAACACCCATTATAATAGCATCTAGAAAATAAATACTTAATCTAACAAAAGATGTGAAATATCTGTACCGTGAAAATTACAGTACCCTAAAAAAAGGAGATTGAAGAAAATACCAGAAAATAGAAAGATATCCCTTGCTCATAGACAGAAAGAGCAAATAGTGAAAATGGCCTTGCTCTCAAAACTGCTATACAGATTTTATTCAATCCCAATCAAAATGCCATTAATGTATCTCACAGATCTAGAGAAAACATATTAAAAGTTCATTTGAATCCAGAAAAAACCTAGAACAGCAAATCATTTCTGTGTAACAAAGGCAAGTCAGTAGCAAGGTGAAATACCAGGCTAAAATTACACTACAAAGCTTCTCTAATAAAATCAGTGTGGTATTGGCAAAACAAAACAGACCTGAAGGACAGTGGAACAGAAGAGAAGATGCAGACACAACTTCAGACACACTCAACCACCTTATTTTTGACAAAGGAGCCACACACATTCACTGGAAGAAAGACATCCTCTGTAATAAATGGCACTGGAAATACTGATTTCCACATGCCAAAGAATAAATCTGGACTCATGTCTCTCACATGCACTAAACTAATCTCAAAATGGATCAAAGATCTAAATATTAAAACAGACATGCTGCATTTACTTGAAGAGAAAGCAGGTAGAAATCTTGGAAATATAAGAGTTGTCAGGAACTTCATGAACAAAATCCAGACTGCAGGGAAATACTGCAAAGAATCAACAAATGAGATCACAACTTGTTTAAAAAAAAAACTTTGACACAACAAGAGAAATCACCAACAGATGAAAAGACAACCCACAGAGTGACAAAATTATAGCCACTTTTCCCTCAGACAAAAGATGTAAAATGAACTGAAAAATATCATACCCCCCAAAATTCAAAGATCTAGTCCAGAAATGTGCCTCTGAGAGGAATAAAAAACTGAGATGACTAAATACAAATGGCAAATAAATACATGAGAAAAGGTTCATAATTACTGATCATTCAAGAGATACAAATGAAAACAACACTGAGATTAGATCTCACTCCAGAAAGAATGTATATCATCAAAAAATCAATGGATAACAAACCTGATAAGGCTGTGGGGAAAAAGGAACCCTTCTCCACTGTTGACGGAATTGAAGACTGATGCAACCACTATAAAAATCAATGTAAAGATTCCTTACAAAAATAGCATTAGAGGTCCTATTTGACCCAAATATTCACCTTCTGGGTATAATGTCAGAAGAATTAAAAACATTATACCACAGCAATATATGTGCACCCATGTTTATAGCAGCACAATTTGTAATAGCTAAATTTTGAAAACAAATCAAATGCCCATCAACAGAGGAATATATATATATATATATATATATATATATATATATACTGCTCAGTCATAAAGAAGGATAGATAAACTTCAGACTTTCATAGGTGAATGGATGTAACTGAAAACTATACTCATAAATGAAATAAATCAGTCATGTAAATGTAAACCTCATATTGTCTTACTATTGTAAGAAATTGAATGAGTAAATAAGATACAAATTGTACAATATATGTTGTGAATTGGAAAGAAACCATTCAGAGGAAATAACAAACTGTGATAGGGTAAAGATGAACATAAGAAAAGAAAAGGAAAGAAAAGAAAAGAAAAGAAAAGAAAAGAACACAAGATAGTTGTGATATAATGGAATATTACTCAGCTATGAAAAAGGATGGTCTTGAGGCCTTCATAGGGATATGGAGACAAATTGAGACTATCCTCATTAGTGAAATAAATAAGAATCATATTTATAAATATCACCTTGTGTCTCTAGTGTAAAAAGTAATAAAAACTGTAGGAATAATAAAACCCAAAGCATGTAATTGCTGCTGTTAAAAAAAAAGAGAGGAAAAGAAATTGCTCTAAAGCATATAACTGCATGTATGTTTAAGTGTGTAAGATAGATGACCATATTACTGTTTTTGTTAGATTGTTGAGCAGAACTGTTAACAGTCTCACTGTTTGAATGTCTACTTAGTATGTTTTAATTTTGTAACTTAAACAACTATTTCCAAGATCACAGTATGAAACTTATCAAGTAGGGATTTCTTAGTGGTTTTTTTTTGTTCTTTTTTTTCTTTGGAATTCTGTATTGTTGCTATCCTTTTTTCTGTTTTTTTTTTCTTTTTAAGTAAAATTTAGAAAGTTTGTTTCAAAAGAAAAAGTTGTGATACGTATGCACTTAGGTTCTCTTTGTTCATTGTGAAGAAAAGTTTGTACTATTATTGTTTGTACAAAATATCTTGCCTACATCATTTACTCTGAATAACTACTATGAAGATAACAATATGCAATGTATTAATTATTGTAACTATTCTACTAACTTGTTTTGAGACTTTGTTTTATTGTTATTTTTATTTTTTTCTCTTTAAAATAGAAAAAGTCTTGTCTAAGTCTTTTATTTTTTTTGTACGAGAGGTCAGACTCACACCCTTGTGTGTGGCATGCAGGTCCTGTGATCCTGAGCTATATCCCCAGCCCTCATTCAAGTCTTGATAGTTCCATTGTTGCTCAAAATTCAAACACAAAATCGCTTCTGAGAATCAAAGCACACTCCTAGCTGTGAAACCCTGAAAGGGCCAAAAGGAAGTATCTATATTCCAACATAGTTGCCTAGGATAAATATTCCCACTCCAAGAGGAAACAGGGGGATAAAAGAAAAATGGGACCAAAGCAAGCCTGAAAAGGACCAGGGTACACCCTGTAGCTCCATTTCCAACAACCGGTGCAACCTGGGGTGAGTTGTTATCTCCAAAAGGCCGGGGCAGCCCCAGCACGGTGGCACTGGCAGCTGCAGCTTCCTTAGGCCACCACTGGAGTGGCTCTGCCCACTAACTGTAACGGATCATCCACATTCTTGATGTCCCCAACTTTTCAAGCCATTTTTCCTACTATCCTGATGCAAAGTACTTGGCTTCATTTTAGTGCTAATCTTTTCTATCATCATTCTTTACTCTGACTGAACTTTCAAGGTGCTTCCATTTGGGCAAAATTTAAAACTCTTCAAATTACCCACCTCTACTGTTTACCCCTGATTCTCACCACAGTGCTAGCTAAAAGCAGTCAGTAGTGCTCATCCTACTGAAGAGCGGGCTTTCTTGCTAATTCCTCTGCCAGATTACTTAGAGCACTGCCCTTAATCTCAGTCTCCTTCAGAGTCTCAGGGCATAGACAAAACGTAAGCAAGTTTTCTGCCAGTGTACCAAGCGTGGCCTCGAGGGCAACTGCCAGTGGAGTCTTTGTTCCCATCACAAACATCCTGAGCCTGCCTTTTCCTGTCTGCATTCCTATCACTGCGTTGGTATTCTGAGCTCTGATAAGTATCACCATCAAGCTCTGCTTAAAACATTCTACAGCTTCTCTAAGCGACCATCTCCAAAGTTTTTAAAACTCCTCCTGCAAACAAGTTCAGAAGGTGTTTAAGTCACAGGGTCATGCACAGTCACAGCGATAATCCCATTTCTCTGTTACCAAAACTTGCTACATTGACTTTTTCATTCCTGACACCCACAAATTAAAGGAGGAGAGGTTTGTTTAGGCTCACATATTCAGTCCATGGTCAGCTTGCTCCAGTGAGAAACAGCATGGCAGAAGGACGGGTTAAAGGAAGAGGTTCTCAGAGCTTTCACGTAACAGAGAATGAAGGCAGAAGCCAGAGAGAGAGAGAGATAACCTTCTAAATCATGCGTCCAGAACTTGCCTCTGCAGACCAGTTTCCACCTTATAACAGCACGTTCGTTTATGAACTCATCAATGACTTAGTCCATTAATGAATATCCCGACCCCTACATTTAATCAAGTGCATGAGGCTTTTCAGGTATTTTAGATCCAAGCCACAACATTGCCAATAGAAAAACAGACTTAGCACTTAACAAACAAGGATCAACCCAAAATATGCATATTAAACAATTAAATATAAAATAATATGTTTCTTGCATAAAAAAGCCATAGATATAGGAAAAAACTATATCTCTCTAAGAAACAAAGCCCAGAATATATTTAAATTTGAAGAGTAAATCTATACTTAAAGCATTAAGAAGCGATATACTTTATAAAGCTAGTCACTAAAAAAGTAAGGACAAAGAAAGAAGAAAGAATAGGTTGAAAATCAGAGATATTCAAATTGGAGTGTACATAATAGTAGAAAATATCAAATGCTGAATATTTTGAGGGGAAAAGGGACATATGTTACTGATATTAGATTTTAAAAAGTATTTGTAGTTCAAGATGAAAACAGAAAATATCAGTAATTAAGCCAGATTCAATAAACTGAATAAACTTCAAAAGAAAAATAGTGAAGAAAAATATATTGCTTCCTTATATAAATTACCAGAAGTGTTTTATGTTCATTTTGTAAAGATAGTTTTATTTAGATAATGACCAGGTAAAGACAATACAATTACATTACATAGAGATAAAAAATAAATACAGAAGACCATATCAAACAATATATTAATAGTATAGACTAACAATTATGGTATTAAGCAACAATGGATTAATATTATTAATCTTTCTAATAGAGGTTAACATGTTAACAATGCAAGAAAATATTTATTTTCATATAAAATTTCACATAATACTTAACAGTTTAAGTAAGAAAATGATTCCAGAATGAAGGAAAGAATTATGGTACAAATAAGAATTAAATATATTTAAAAGTGAAATATTAAGATATTCTTTAAAAAATCTATAAAATATATACTTATTATATGCCAAGCCTTATATGCAGTATCTAGTTAAGATCTTACCTATGAGAATAAGACCAAATTAGTGGTCAAAACAACATATAAAAAATCTGAAGAAAATAATATCATCAATATGAAAATAATAGAATTAATGAGAAATTTCAAGAGTTGGATATGAAATCAATATGAAAATACGAAGAGCTTGGCTAAGCTACAATTATCCATTCATAAGGATACTTCAATGGAAATAAAAAACAAAAGCACAGACCTTTGAAATTGCATTCTGAAAATATAAACTATAAACTCCCAATCCCAAAGCACATACAAAGTCTAATAATTTTAAATACTTGAAAACTTTAAGTAATTTCTTGCATTTTGTGAGATATAATATTCATATAGTTCATCATAAAACTTATTTCTCTAAAGTCTACATTTCATTGATTCTTAGTAAATTCACAAACTTGTATAACATCATCTCAATGTAATGCCAGAGTATTTTCCTTACACTCAGAAAAGGCTGCCTACTCTTTAGCAGTCATTTCTCATTGCTCTGTTACCCCAGTTCCAGGTAACCATTAAACTATTTTCTGTCCTTGAGAATTGGTGTTCTGGACACTTAGTTCAAATAGAATTATGAAACATGTGACCTTTTAGTGCCTGGCTTCTTTCACTAAGAGTACTGTTTTGGCCAAGAAGAAAAAAATGTACTATTTTACTTTTCTGGTGCAAATGTAAAATTACAGGCATCTGTAAAACAACTCAGCAGCTCCTCCAAAGTAAAACACAATCATATGATGTCGCATTTTTGCCTTTTTATAATCAGTCTCCAATTAACTGCCAATTTGCCTTTATGTCCCTATTAACTAGTCTCTCTGTTCTTAATCTGCAGTTCTCCTATCATTGGGTAAAATGAAGGGTATCACAGCATTTATATACTAGTACTCTGAAATCAAAAGTGGTTGAGGTTTCAGTTTTTACCAATGTACTGTAGCTGATATTGACTTTTGTAAAATGCAAATCACACAACCATATTCAATTTATTCCTTTTTAAGTGAGGACTGTCTAGTTTACATGTATAACTTTCTAGCATAGTGCCTAAAAAATAACAAAACTTTATTCATCTTCAGATATTTTTAAACTTCAATTTTCTGTCCTACACTATCAGAAGTTCTAAACACAATTATCAAGGGGAAAAAACCCAGAAAAAGTCCTTGATGTCATGCAATATTCATTGTGCTGGAGAAAAAAAAATGAAGTGTTATGTTTTTAAATTACATTGACTTTTACCCTCTCAGATATAAATTACTATTAACATGCTGCAGTATACTGCATGCACATGTAGCTATATCATATGGTAACAAAGTTCATAAATAAAATTAAAACCTTGAAGCAGTAGAGACAATAGTGATGATTAAATTACTTATGTAACATTACAAAGTAGTCATGAATGAAATCTTTCTTTCTGAAAATGATACTTTTGCAGATAGCAGAATGAAATGACAGGTTGCACATGCATTACAGTATTGGAGAGAAATACAGAACAGGTTCAGTTTCTCTTATGGCCTTAGGCACATGGGAGGCAGTATGGTGTGAGCTAATTGATGTTGGTGGAGGATTAAGCAAAATGAGATAAGAGAGAGAGAATCCATAAAAGTAGTAGCCTAAATGCAGGGCAGAGAACATGAGAATGTAATTCATCCAATCAAGTTAAGAATTCTGTTTAAAATGGAGGAGGTCAACCACCATTTTACTTCACTAAAATCTGCTGATTTTACCACTGGTCTACTATGGTCAGGAAAAACCATGGTCCTAGGGAAATCTGGACATTTCGTCACTGGGGGTGTAGATTGATGATTAGACCTGGAAGTGTGGAAGATTTCCTTACATTAAAAAGAATGTAGGTGGTGAGGAAAGCCTGCTTTTTATTGCTCAGGAAAAAAAATATATTAGCAATAAAAAAAGAAATAAGGTTTATGAAGTACACATATACAATCATTCGAAGCTTTTTAAAATTTGCTTTTGTTACAAATATGTATTTCCCACCCCACTCTCTACATCCAATGACTTTCTTGATGTATACTACTTTTTAACATTTACTTCAAGTGATTGCTGGATTAAGACATTTAGAAAAATCAATTAATAATGAATAATCCCACACAAAATTA
The DNA here is from genome assembly GCA_004027295.1 of Dolichotis patagonum. Classification (NCBI taxonomy): domain Eukaryota; kingdom Metazoa; phylum Chordata; class Mammalia; order Rodentia; family Caviidae; genus Dolichotis; species Dolichotis patagonum. Next base: position 85,857 of record PVJX010004164.1, on the reverse strand, counting down.
AATTCCTCTTCTAATAATTTGACTTTCATTTTTAAACATTTATTTGAAATATATTTTTCCTAACACAGATCCTAGCATGCTCCCTGATTCTTTTATTTTCATATTGCCTTTAATTACTTCACCTAATATCATATTCCCCAGTTTCTAGTGCACTTTAAAGTTCTCACACATTGTGACACATTGCATCTCTTCCTGCTTTATGCTCTGCATGTTATTTTGTATGTATTAGGTATTTGCTAAACACTTACTGGCTTGAATCAATTTGAGGGTGCAACTCTAGTTCATAGGTAGTGGTTGAGCCTGAGCTTTTGGAAACCAAGAAAGTGTCAGCTGTAAGAGTAATTTATGTAGATAGCTGTGTCCTGGATTACTTAACAAATCTACAATTAAAAGAGAGATGCCCAAATTCTCCCCACAGAGTGCTCTGATAAGTGTAACATATGTCTCTGCTCTACTGGCCTAATGGAGACACGCTTTGCTGCCAATACGTGTTTCATTATTATTTATCTCAAAGTAATCAAAATGCAGCATTTCTACCTCTCTTTCTATAGAGATGTCCGTATAGTGAATGAACAATTCCAACACTCTCATCTTCTCCTAGCGGTGTAATTTAAATTCCAAGATTCTCAGAATGAGAAATTAGAATGCCTTTTGCTTCATTTATAAAACCTGACAGCTTCATTCCAAACTCTCTGGACATTTAATTAATGAGAAGTGAATCAACCCTTCAACATTAAAAAGAAAATCTATAATTTGGCCTCTTCAAGTGAGCAGAGTGAAATGTCAAATTATTTTAGGCCCACAGACAGGATTTCTCAAAACTTTCATGATGTAAATGTTTCATAATAATGTCAAAACTTCTGCTCTATTAACTCAGCTTGCGACTGATCCAATACAAATTGTCCATGATGCTAAATTATATTGATGTCCCACCACAGAGATAAACTATGCTGTTAAAAGTGGGCCATGCCCCGGCACCAGCAGCAAAAGTAAGACATTTGTGAAACAGTGTGTCACACCTGGAACTGCCCGCTAGGAGCAGGAGCTCCAGGTACACTCATTTAACCCTGAGTAACGGGAGAACAAGAGTCTAAATTGTAACTGACAGTCCGGTTTTGTATGGTAATTCTCTATTTGCTGCAGCTTCTCTTTTCACTCAAGACTTCAAATATATAGTGTGTTCATTAAAGGGCCTGGAAGCCACACATTCTGTATAATCAATGCCCAGCCAGGGCAGAAAATGAAAACATGGCCAATTGCAATTTCCACAAGTTACTGCATTACGCTACTTTCCAGAGAGTATGTATTTCTCTTCCAAATGACAGGATGACTAATTGCTATGAATAATTTGATAATAATGCACATTATAATACTATATGCTTGAGAAAGAGATATTTTGACAGCTGCTGTTAATGCCCGGTTGTCTTGTTGTAAAGTGCTGTGTTGCTTATGTTGTTCTGTTCTGATCTGCTTTGTTCTGCCCTCTTTTGTTTTATTCTCTTCAAAATAAAAAAAGTAATAAGAACTGTAGGAATAATAAAACCCAAAATGCATAATTGCTACTGTAAAAGAGAGAGCAAAAGAAAGTGCTCTAAAGGATATAACTGCATGTATGCTTAAGTGTGGAAGATAGACGACCATACTACTGTTTTTGTTAGATTATTGAACAGACCTATTAATAGTCTCACTGTTTGAATGTCTACTTTGTGTGCTTTAATTTTTTAACCTGAACAACTATTTCCAAGATGACGGTATGTAATTTATCAACCAGTGATTTCTTAGTGGTTTTTTGTTGTTGTTGTGGTTCTTTTCTTTTTTTCCTTTAGAATTCTGTATTGTTGCTAGCCTTTTTTCTGTTTTGTTTGGTTGTTTTTTTTCTTTCTAAATAAAATTAAAAAAAAATAATACTATGTGCTTGTGTCTGAAATTATAGACTTTTGTAGATGCTACAAAGTCTCTGGTTTGCATAGCACGACATCTTTTCCTATAATTATACATTCAAAGGTCTAGAGAAGGGAAGAGAGCTGGAAATAGTGGAGTTAGAAACAATCTGTTTCTCCAAGTAAGCAAATAAAATACAAATACATATCCAAGGTAGAGTGGATTTGAAATAAATTTTCAGTAAATAAAAAACTAAGATTTAGACAATTCAGTACATTGCAAAATATTAAGGATATTATAAAAATGCTATATAATAATGGTGAAACCCAGGAGCCTGCAAAAACAAGCAACTCGCCCACCCTCTTGGTAAGCGCCTTCCTTTGGCATGAGCCAGGAGGAGAACCAGAGAATGACCCCCGAGATCCGGCCACAGCCATGGGGGAACCCAGGAACCTGCACAAAGGAGCAATTCACCCACCCTGTTGGTAAGTGCCTTCCTCTGGTATGAGCCAGGAGGAGACCCAGTAGTGTTTCTTGAGCCTATCAGTGCGCGGCCTTGGAATCAAACATCCCAACCATCCCCCCCCTCAAGCAACTGGAGACAGAGGTCTGAGCATCTCTTGGCAGGATGACTGTATACAACATAGCAAGTATGGGGGGGTCTCCTCTATCTTCTCTTTGAAAGCAAATGTTTTCAGTTTTGTTTTAATTATGATTAATTGCTTTACTCTACTCAATATTCTCTTTCGATTGATTTTATAATATTCTGTCATTGGTTTGATTTTGCTATACTGAATTGACTAGACAACTGTTGTGAAGATAATGAGATATGCTATGGTCCCTGTTACTGTTATCTCGGTAACCGGCTGTGAAGTTGTGTACCAAAGTCACTGCACTATCTCAATTGGCTTTGTTCTGTTTTATTCTGTTGTATTTCTACAACCTTCAAAATTAAAAAAATGCTATATAATGATTTATGGAATGATTTTTCAACTCAACAAAATATTTGCAATTGTTCAACATTCTCTTGTTGGGAGAATGGGGTGAATTTTCCACTTCTGGAGGGACTTTGTTTTTTTTCTTTGACAAATTTTTGAAAAGCACATATGTCTGAAGCACTATGTGATCTTTCAAAGCAGGTTCCTCTGTTCTATTTCACAGTAGGGCTACTAAAGATAACAGTAATATATTGTGCACTTCAAAAAGAAGCTACAAGAAACTAAGATACTTTCAACACAAAAAAACACAGTAGGTCACATTTGTGGGAGTATTTAAGCAAGGAAATAGTTATTGCATTAAAGCAATAGCTTTGGTTAAGTATTCCTTATAGTATGAAATACTGTGAAATTGTTTCATTTAATAAACACAGGATCCATAAAACATTATCTGTTATTGATACCTGTGATCTTTTTACTTTCCGGACTATTTTATATAAAAAAATAGTTGAATGACCTTCAAAATGTGATTTTTCCATGCAACTAATGTTTCACAACATGTTTTGAAAAATAGTGAACTAAATGTTTTTAATATAATTTAGTCATATAATTCTACCAAAATATTACTAACTGGAAGTAGTGTTGTATGCTTGTAATTACACCATTTGGGAGGCTGAGCTGGGAAGATTTCTGAGAATTTGAGGGAAGGGTAGACTACACAATGAGTTCAAGGACAACCTGGACTGCATAGTAAAACCCTATCTCAAAAAGGCTAATAACAACAACAATAATAATAATAATAATAATAAATACGCAAAATAATTACACATTTAAAAAACTCCACATGTGCATTGCTTGAATAAGTTAACTCTGACTTATAGATCTGGATAAGAGATTCTTTCTTATAACATGATAGGGATTTTCATTCTTTCTAGAATCAGGTAAGTAAACTAGAAAGCTCTGGAATCAAGGCAAAAACCCTGGATGTCAGTCTCCGCATCAGCACTAAGGCACTCACTGCCCAAGAGACTGCAGTTCTCTTGAGTAGGCGGCATCACTAACTCTGGGTGCAGAATGGGTGGGATGCTCTTCCCTTCAAGAGGCTGAAACCAAATCCCTGGTGCTCAGTTCCACTCATGCCCACTTCACTGCAGGGAGACATCCTGTCACCTCTGTTGCTGTAGATTTCTAGAAAGCTAAAGGACCTCTTACTTGGTGGAACCATCAAACCTGACAATGTTGGAAACAAATCCAATGTGCAGCATTAAAAAAAAAAATAAGAAAAATATGGCTATCCATGTTTCTGCTTCATGCATATGTCTTTATCTAGAATCTTTTGTAAATTTATGTGGTCCTGGGAAGTCCAAAGATGGCGGACCAGTAGGTAGCAGGAGAGGGACCCTCTCTGAGAGAGACAACTCAAATGCCAGAATAAAACACCCTGGAGAGACCCAAACAGAGAGAGATGGACTCTCACAACCCACAAAGAAACTAAAGTACAAAAAACTGCTCAAATATGAGGTCCTGGGGCTACCATAAGAGAAGCTAAGATCGGTGAGCACAGCGCCCTCCTCGAGCCACTGCAATCCCTGTAGGAGACCTGAACAAGCAATCCACGCCAAAGCCACTGGCTTGAGCAGCTGGAGCACAGAACTGAACAGCCCTGCGTGCGGCTTGCCCGGACCGGTCCTGCATGTGACCCATGCAGAGGCACCGTGAATTCGCAACACAGCCGCACTGAAGTCGGAGGTCAGGGAGACCAGCAGTTCTCAGGGACTGGAACCCTCCCCTGGGAAAGGGGCAACTGACTGGATGACATGTTGAATTTGGGAAGGACAGCCCTAACTCCATAAGGAAGTGGCTTCAGTTGGTTGCTCCCCTCGCCGAGCAGATTGGTGGAAACTGCTTGGACTAGGCCACGCCCCTGGTTGGGACCCAGTGAGTCACTACAAATTAAGTCCCTGAGCTCAGCACACACTGATGCAGTGAAGGCTTGCAAAGGTTGACTGGCCCGGAGGGGAGGAGCTAGCACACACTGCACGTGTGTGAACTTTAATCTCTGATAGCCTATTGAAGAGGGCAAAAGCCTCTAGCCTGCACCCTTTAGAGGAGCCTTAACCAACAATAAAAGGGTCTGGGAATTACACTGTACACTTGTATGGAAGGAATCAAAAACATGATGAAAGGGTGAAATAAGAAAAAACCCCCAGCCCCCAACCCTGAGAATATTGATCCAGGAGAGGTAAATACAAAAGAGATTGAGGGCAGCAAAAACGCAACATCAAACACAGTGTTAGCAGACATAAAGAGATATCTTCGGGACCTCATAAGCAGGACCAAAACTGAAATATTAATTCAAATTAAATAAGAGATAAGTAGATTAATAAAAGAAAGGCTGGTCACCTCTCAAGAAGACAAAGACAGAAGTATTGAGGAACACAAAAGGAGAGAAAAATTTAATGAAGAATACAGAAAAAAACCTAGAATTCATGAAGCAGAATCAAAGAGATTATCAGGAAACTAAAGACTCCATAGAAAGCGGGCAAAACTGCTTGAAAGAAACCAAAGATAGACTATCGAAAATTGAACACAGGCTTGCAACATGTGATCATGAAAGGGAAGATCTCTTAAAAATAACAAGGGAGCAGGCAGTAAAGATACAAAGACTGGAAGACAACAAGAGGATCTATAACTTAAGACTAAAGCATGTGAATGAAGAAGCAGGAATCAAACCAGAGGAATTACAAAGGCTATTCACAGAAATTATTAAGGAAAATTTACCAAGCATAGAAAAAAGAAATAATGTGCAGATGTATGAAGCATACGGAACTCCAGCCACCAACAACCAAAACAGAGCTACACCCAGATACATAATAATCAAGATCCCAGAAATTCAATATAAGAACAGAATATTAAAAGTCATCAGAAAAAAGAAACAGATCACCTATAAAGGAAAACCCATCAAAATCATGGCAGACTTCTCAACACAGAGCATCAGGTCAAGAAGAGCTTGGAGTGAAGTGATTCAAACACTGAAGGAGAACAATCTCCATCCCAGATTGATGTATCCTGCAAAACTCTCTCTAGAAATTAATGGAGAAACAAGATGCTTCCATGACAAAGAGGAAGTAGGAGAATTTGTGACCACCAGTCCAACCATACAAAAAATACTGAAGGACATTCTAGGGAGAGAGAACAAGAATACGAACATTTCAGGAACAGTGGCAGAGAGGCCTCAGTGAACAGGGCAGATATTTGAGTGGAACAGAAATATAGACAACCAATGGCAGAAAAAACAGAATACCAGAAATAAGGCAGAGAAGATTGGCTGTAATCTCTAGTATAGATGGCATTGAAATATTAACAGAGAGAAACACAGGCTGAGTAGATCAGGAGATAGGGTCCATTGAGATGCTCTATATAGGGAGGCAGTGGGACCCAAAACAAGCAGTGCACCCTATGGGAGTAAAAGGGGAGGAATTGTCTAAAAAAGGGAGGCAGAGGATATTGTTAACTGGGTAACAAGCTTTAAAATTTACATTATTCTTACCACTCTGCTTGGATGGATTACGTGCTGTTCCATTTTGTCTACTTACACTAGACTTGAGAACATGGTCAGCTATCCCAAAAATAAGAGGCCATATTATGGCAGTCATCCCTAATTTTCCTATCAACTTAATCTGAAGCCCTTTATAACTTATACTGTCTTATTATGACTGATATTATTTGAATCTGGTTTGTTCGATTGCTACTTTGTATTGACTGTTTTTATTTAAATCTGTTATGATGGATAGCATCAAGTCTAAGTATACAGGCAACTACACTGAAGAAGGCAAGATTCACTAAGATACCCACTTTGGTTTGATTATTACTTGCTTTTGAAGTCTTATAATGTCTCCAATGCTTAATTTTTATTAATGTTATATACTGCTGAGACATCATGGTAGCCATTGTAGATCACCTAGTATTGCGGTTTTATGTGAATTTTTTGCCTCATGCTTTTCTAGGAATAGTTTTGTTTTATCTTGCTTTGTTTTGCTTCTAACTCTAATATAGAAATGATAGATATACATGCAGAGACTCATGCATGTGTAGAGCGTATAAACAGTTTATGAGAACCAACTATATAACACATGTTGATACGAACAACTACTTTGAAGAAAAAGAGACACTACAATACTCAGTGCTGATTCCATAATGTCATGATGTGAAGTCCAGCAAAACTATCACTTTTTGTTCAAAGTGATGTTAGCTTGCTTTGTCTTGTTTAAGTTCAACACACATTAAGCTACGGACAGCTGTTTTGAGGAGAATGAGAGACACTATGACAGCCATTCTTGGCTTCCCTAATGTCTGGTCTTGAAGACCTGAAACGCCCTCCTCTTCCTGCTCAGATCTATTCCATACTAGGTTGTTTCATGTGAATTCCCTGTATGTGACAATATGGACAACTATTTGTAAGAAAACAAGAGTGAATATCATAGAGAGTGAGTATCTCCGATTGTCTAGCTTTGAAATTTATGTCTCTTACATTGCTTTCTTGTGATCCACTTTGTTCTGTTTTGTTGTGTTTAATTTTACCCTTTTGAAATAATTGCATGTATATTTGAGTGGGTAAGATGGATGACCATATTGCCGTTTTTGTCAGATCATGGAGCAGAACTGTTAAGTCTCACTGTTTGAATGTCTACTGTACATGTTTTAACTTTGTAATTTGAACAACTATTTCCAAGAAGTCAGTATGTAATTTGTCAAGTAATAATTTCTTAGGATTTTTTGTTGTTGTTCTTTTCCTTTTTCCCTTGGAATTCTGTATTGTTGCTACCCTTTATTCTGTTTTGTTTTGTTTTTTCTCTTTAAATAAATTTTTTTAACAAAGAAAATTTATGTGGTCAAACATTCCTTTATTTAATTAGCACTGAATTTATCTTTTGGTAAAATTATATAAATAAATGTGACTAAGGGATGATAGAAAAATAACTATAGTTATTGAAATACTAAAAACAGAGAGACCTGAGTTAAATTCACCAGTGTTCTTGCTATGCCAGAGAGTCATCATTTCTCCATCTATAAAATAGGCCTCAATAATGAAGTTTTGTTATAAGGAACACACAAATGTGCATATACCCCTCCGTATTGTATAATATTTTCATGTATTTTATGTGCATAAATATATTTATATAAATATATTTGTATAAAGTATATTTATATATTTTATGAGTAAAATATATATATACACACACACACACACACACACATATATATATATATATATATATATATATATAGAGAGAGAGAGAGAGAGAGAGAGAGAGAGAGAGAGAGAGACTACCAAAAATGTAACATTTCAGGAAAAGAAAAAGTTGTATGAATATGTTAAAACTACATGTATTGAGACATCATGAGATTAATACAATTTGCTTTTGACCTCTGTAACTCCAAGAGGTACTCAGCATGGGAGCCACACACTCCCAGACATTATCAGTACAGTGAGCTGCTGCTGGGTGACCTTGGTCATTGATATGGTGGCACATGCGTTTTCAGTGTCTTCTCTAATGGCCAGCAGTGTCATAGGTTTTCTGTGATATACAGCATCCTCTGGGCCCCCCCCATGTGAAGGCAACAGCATCTGTTGAAAAAATATTACACTATGTTGCTTTTTCTGAAGTGTGTATACATTTTTTGGTGGACTGTGTATAGAGATAGAAATACACATAGACATAGAAGATAGACATAGAGATACAGATAGACATAGAGATAGAGATGGAGTTGGACATGGAGATGGGGACGGAAATAGAGATTATATATATATATATATATATATATATATACTCATATAGTGTCTAGAAGTTATCATAAAGAGGAGCACATGGAGATATTATAAGAAAATGCAATATAATTCTGGAATGGAAAAGGTAATTAGGTAAAAACTTAAGGAACTCTCAATAGAAGATACAATTTAGTTTAAAAGACAGTTTTAGAATTGGCATATGAATTGGGACAAATACACCGACCTAGTGTACAATGTAAGCAAAAGAGAAAACCTCATCTTTTTAATGATTCTGCAAGTCTAAAAATTTTATAAAATTAAATATTTATTGAAAAGAGTACTTAGAATAAATCACATAATTATTTAACATATGTAAATATTATATATATCATAAATGCTATACATTTAATCAATATTTATAAAAATATGAATTTCTGAAAGGTTTCTATCCTCAACACTTAAAAGCTTTCAATGTTCCTGGAACTGGTCATGAGGCAGAATAAACAGTAAAATCCTTTGCTTCTGCTCTGTTATTTTTTAAATTTTAATAGCAGATTTAGATGGCTGTTTTGAGTTTTGAATCACTCCTAATTAAAAAGACATAGCTTATATAAATCTGCACTACACACTCAGTGAGCATTTGATGTTGATAACCAGTTTATATTCTAATGAGGTTAGAGTTTTAATAATAACAGACAAAAGGACTCACCTAAGGCCAGTATAAATAACAGTTTAATTGGCTATTAGTAGGTTCACACTGTTTATATTGTTAGTTCAAATCCTCCTCTCCTATGCAAAAGTTAATTACTATTTGACATTAAGGTTAATTTTACCTCACATTTTCTTCCTTAGGCCTCAAATTATTACTTTACATCATTAGGTTTGCATTTACTGATGTAATTAATGTGGATAAATCAGCAATATTAGAGTCATTGAAAAATAATCTATTTAATAATACAGCCTCATATCTCTTTCCCAATTTATAAAAGCACTATGTTAAACAGTTTCCCATTACTATAGTAATAACTAATTTATAGAGAGAAAAGATTTCTTTTGGCTCACATTTGTCAGATTGATGAGAGCAGCATACAGAGCAGGAGCACTTAGAAAAAAGAAATCCCTGACTTCTTGATCCAGGAAGCAAAGAGAAACAGAGGAATGGCTGGGGTGCATGGGTGCTTACCCACAATGACCTAAAGACCTCTCCGTAGACCTTAGCTCCTAACGCTTTCACCACTGCCCCATGGCGCTACCCTGAAAACCAAGCCTTTAAAGCACGAACCTTTGGGGCACCTTCCAGATCCAAAGTATGGCAACACTCAACACAAAACAGCATCCTCATATTTCCTTTATCTCTCCCAGACAGGTAGCTTTCAGATACCACAATATTATGAACATACACTTCATGTTTAGTATTGAGGTTAGATACTGGTCTTGGAAATTTATCTCTGTGGACTTTGACTTGCTTATCTGAAAATTAGCAGCAACATGAAAACCTACATTCTGTGGAAGGCAAGGTACTGACATTGAAATAGTGCTCATCAATTTAGATGCTTTTCTAACCTTCAGTAACAACTTCCAGCTCCATTCTATGACTGAGTTCTATTCCACTCACAATTTTTTCTCCAGTCTCTCCACTTCTGCACTTCTGTCCATAATTGAAATATACCCTTATTAGTTGCCTAAATTTTTGTAATCACCTCTCCCATCTTCTATCTTGTCTGAGATTCAAAACTATTTTTGACAACATGAAAACTAAATTCCTGGAGACCCTGGCATCTCGGGACCTGCACCATGTGGTGACCTGGGGTGCCAGGAGAACAAGGAACTCTCCCTCTCTCTGGTGAGTGGCTGTGAGCCTGCCAGCCATGGGCTGAGTGTCAAACATCTCATGTCGTCCTGTGCCCCGTACCGTGTCAGTCCCTCCCCACCCCTGCTTAGCAAGTAGGAGCCAGTGAACTGGGCATCTTGTGAAAAATTGGCTATGTTGTTTTGTATGAACTCTCTGTATACAAACATATGGACAACCAGCTAGAAGAAAACAAGAGACAATATGATAGATAGTGAAGATCTCTGGTTGTCTAGCTTTGAAATTTATGTTTTCTTATGTTCCGTTTTGTTCTGTTTTGTTGTGTTTAATTTTACCTCCTTTAAAATGATAAAAAAAGAAAACCAAATTCCTGTTCTAAACCAGAACCAATTTCATTATTGACTGAACATTTAGGTTACTAGGTGAGTTACTTGATACATCCTACAAATATTCACGTTTTAATTGTCACATTTCAGAACCTACTGAAATTTAAAACTTGATGCATCTAATGAAATTCATCTGTACATGACTCCTTTACTGTGTCTCATAATGCATTAGAAGGCTGACTTGCACTAACTGGGAGACAATAAAACGGACATGTGTAATTTCATATCTATTATACACCAAAATTAATCCTACAACCATATTATTTCAGCAGTTTTTTTTTGTTAATTTTGAAGACTATTGGTTTTAATGCTTTAGCATCATGGAATTTGGAGACTCTCCAAAGAAGTACTAAAGCAGTTTCCACTCCTAGTTCCCATTTTGCCCTTAGTTATGTAATCATATTGCAGTACCCCTGAAAACTTTACCAACATAAAAGTAAAAAATATACTTTCACTCCAGAAATCATAAGCAAAGATCAATATATTGAGAAGTTAATGTACCAAAATTGCATGTCATGAAGTTAACTATTTCTCAGCTATAATCTAACAATGAATTCAATGACAGGTATTACTGACAGAAAGGAAATATTGTTAATCAGTCTGATAGTAAAGGATTTGTTTGCCTGGAGAGAAAGGTGAACAGGGATCTATATCCAAAGACTTAGAGTGATTAGGTCTACTTTGTAAAAGAGGAAATAAACAGTACAAATTTTGTGGAAAAAAAAAACAAGAAAATCTTACAATCTAAGTAGCTTCTCCCAGAGCATCAGTGAGAGTGCAGTCCAGTCTACTGGTCATGGAGATCAGAACTGCTCTTAGACAAAATGCTCTAGACAGTGAATCTGAACTAAGTCCATGCATCTCTGGGAGGGCTGACACCTAAATCCACAGCTTTTGCATGATAGTAAAAGTATCCGAGACATAACGTAGTAGCAATCCAGTGGATAAGTAAGGCTAAAATATGAGTAGAATTTCACCCAGGAAAGCATGAATCATGGGGCATCCAATCCGTAATTGCGGCACAGAAAAGCAAAAGTACTAAGGGCACAACCAACCTGGCATGACCTGCTTATTCTCCAAAGATAAAAGCCTAGAAATCCTTGAACATCTTTTGAATGTCAGAAGAGCCAAAATAATATTTGACAGTGAGTATCAAGGGTTTTTTTAAATTGATTTTCATTTGGAAGCATGTTTGACGTATTTAAAGGAAGGTGCTATTTCTGCCTTTTCAACTGCTGTGATACAATTCAAACTCATTTCCCAGCTTAGAATTTTGTTTTGATTTTTAGTTTGTTGCTATTTCTCATTATACATTTGGCAGACCTTCACATATTGCACATTTATATAAAACCTCTTGGAAATATATTCCAGAACAAGTACTGTTATACAACTCATAAGTTTTCTTATACTTACCTTAAAATGTCAATGGTGTATGTAAATTTCATTAGATAAAAAGTGATGAGAGTATAAATCAATAAGTATTATACTACCACTCAAAGTGTATTAGTATTTTATTCTCATTACATTCTGAATAAAATAAGTGAATTTCTTAATTATGAAATGATGCTTTTACCTTTAGGAAGCACCAAATGACATTATGTCATAATAGCAAGCAAAATTCAATTTAAATGTTGGTAATTTTAATAAAGTTTATTTATACAGGTTGTGCAAAAACTAAGGAAATAGATTTGGATACGGTGCTTGTATTTATCGCTTCTTTTGTAGCTATTTGAAATTCTACATTTTATTCATACCCTTAAAATCGGATTGTATATGAAAAATCTAGGTCAATTAGCAGTACATAAACTTTTAGACAAATGCCAAGGAAGCAGTTTAAACAGTTGATGATAAAATAGAATGTTAAAATTTCAGGGCACAGTAGTTAAATACAGTATAATATTAAAGTGCACATAATCTGGAAGACCTGAGAATGAGAATAAAAAACTACCAGCCTATCAACCAGTAGAGCTCAAGTAGCAAGAAGAAAGATTTCAGTAATTTCATACTGGTAGAGTAAATTTATATTGTTCTAAAAGGCTAACCATTAGCCAGAAATAATCAAAATCTATAAAATCCCAAATCAGCTTTATTGTTTATGAGATATAAAGTCAAAAGTGTTAAAATGATAAAAAAATGATATTGCAACAACAATAAGAAGAAGCTTAGAGCAATGATAAAAGTATAAAGCAGAAGATTTGTGAACAAAGTTATGGCAAGAGGCAAAAGAAAAGCTCATAATGACAAGAAGTTCATTTCATTATGAACAAAAAAATCTGGAACTTGTATGTGCCTCATAACAGAATAACAAAATACATTGAAGAAAAGAAGCGGACACGTTTTTCTCTTCTCTCCCTCTCTCTGTCTCTCTTTTCTTCCTCTTCCCTGACCATGAAATATGAAATAGATATCTGAACTCCATCTGCTACCAAGTAAATTTTTAGAGCTGGTCATAGTGATCTTCCATTCACTTCTACAGATGTATATTTATGGCACAGATAAAAGAAAAGGCATTTTTAAGAGCTTTAATCTTACAAATGCAATGCAGTAGCATTTCATGTTTTCCTTTCTAACATATTCAGAGTAGCTGTTTATTAATAGTTTTGTAGATTTCATTTTGTTATGCTTTTTTTTGTGTGTGCAATGAAAATGGTCCATTAATGAATCCTTTTCCCATTCTGAGTTACTTACTATACAATCCATTCACTTAAAAAATACAAGAATAGTATAAAAAAAACCCTCTCAAAAAAGTGTAAATCCTTCCAGAAGCCTTTATGCAGGTCATTATTCAGATCACCTGTTCAGTGGTAGACGCTAAATGTATTTCATCAGAGTCATCAGCGCTATATGCTTGGGACCTCCATGAACAATGCTTACATATACTTAGGACAACTGAGAACCAATGAAATATAGAATCAAACTTTGAAAATGTAAAATTATTTTTAAAATTTGTTCAAAAATAAGATGCGCTGTAGACCAAAAAGCAGAGGAAGTGGAACACAGCTGTCTCCCTCCTCCTTTCTGCATATATTAATCCTCTTTTACAACACATAAGATTCAGGATTGTCAGTGCTGGGTATTAAACCCAGGGCTTCAGCACTGAGCTAGCTACATGCTTAACCATTAGTTTTACATTTTTTGTTTTGAAACAGGATCTCACTCTGTTGCTAAAATACACTAGGCTCAATGTTATGATCTTCCTCCCTCAGCTTCCTGTATTGCTGGGATTATTGCTATTAGAGTCTGTAATTGCTTTTTCTATATTAATATTCCTCCAATTTGTAATCAAAGGAAAGAATATTTAAAGACCTAAATTCTCTATTTTCTGAGTGCAAATTTTATTTCTAAAATAATAAACTTTATATTCCTTTATAAACCTTTATTCTTCTATAAACTTTTATAAACATTCTATTTACTTGAAAAGCATATGTTAACTGTCTTGGTTCAAGCATTGACCATGAATTTACATTAAATCTAAACAAATTTACAACCTGCATTCTGAATTTATCATATAAGACTCAATACATTTAGGTATTATTTAGATAAATTACATTGTACAGTTTTTATTTACATCAATATAAATTGTAACTCTGAAAATTCATATTGTATCCAGAGGTTTACATACTACCATTGGTTGATAGAGTTTATATATTTCAAGGGGGGATATATATATATATATATATATATATATATACATATATATGTATATATTTCAAGGGGATATATATATATATATGAATATATATATATATTCATACTTACTTGGAATATAAAATATACATAATAGTCTATAACAACTGGTATTAGGAAATAATGCTTATATAGTCAATATTATTCTACACAATTTTCTTAAGCTATTAAAAATTCAATATTTATATATTATTTTATTTTTCATACAGAACATATTATGCTTGTATTGTAGGGTAAAAACTCATGAGTATTTTACATAGATATGCCTTAAAAAGTAGAATTTTCTATATTGGACAAAGAACTGACAATTGCAGATTCCATGAGGTTGCATATTAGCTCTTTAGAGCTGAAGGTGATTTGGAAATATAAGTGTGATCTTACAGCAGCTTTCTTTAATTTGATTTCATTAACATTGTCCATAGGAAATGACAAAAATAAAAAATATCCAAACTAGGAACAAAATGGTGGTCTCTGAAAATCCTTTCAGCTAATTTAAATATCTTCTCAGGAAAATGGCTGACCTAGACTGAAGAAATACATTGGATGACATCTTATTCCACAAAAAGGCAAATATTCTTTCTGAGATTCTTTTTTTATTTGTTCGTTTGTTTCTGTTTTTGAGGCAGAGTCTCATTCTGTAGTGGAGGCTGTCTTTGAACTTGTTTAGATAGGCCAAGGTGTCCTTGAACTCATGGCAGTCCTCCTGCCTCAGCCTCCTGAGTGCTGGGACTGCACCATCATGCCTGGCTGAACTTTTGAGACTCAGGCCAGTGATCTCAAGTACAAACATAATCTCACTCTAAACCATGAATAGGAAAGGTTGATCATGAAGAGCAATTGCAAGACTTGAAATATGTCATGTTTACTTATGAAGTCACTGTAGAATTAAAGAAAGTAATAACTGATCCACATAAGATTCTCAGGACGTGAACCAGTATGTTGAAAACTGAGAAGAATGGATAAGAATCACATAATTTTTAGCTTTTCCCTTAAAAATATATTTCTAAAATATTTATTCTGCAAAGGAAATTCTTTTAACAAATATGCTCCAGTCTTAACCAAGAAAGAAGGACAGAACTAAAATGTCACCACTGACAGCCCTAATGAGCTGGCGGATCTACGAATGAGAGCAAGCAGCTACATTTGTAGGTATCCTGATGAAAACACATGACAACAACTACTGTATGCTCTTACCAAAATCCATCCTGAATTGATTATACATTTAAATCCAATATCCAGTTTAGAGAAAATATATAGACCCAGGAAGATATCAAATGCCATTTCATAAAGTGCTCAATCAAATTGTAGGATACAGTACAGAAAAGCAATCTGGTATCTTCAACAAGTAATTGTAAGCAAAACACAAGAGAAAGGTGAAGGATCATCTCTTTGATATTCTCTTCTACTATGTTAGTCCCTTGTTACAGTTTAGATCTAAAATACCCACACCCCCATATCTCATATATTTGGAAGGTGATTAGATCATGGTTGGTAAGTCCATTGAGAGTTCAGTAGGGGAATGCACTGCTACAAGTCAGGGCCTTGTTGGAAGAGGGTCACTGGGCTGCAACCCTGGAAAGTGTATTTTTGTCCCTGGCTACTCCATTCTCTTTCTGCCTCCAGATGCCATGGGTTGAATGGCTTGCCGGTACCAGGCCTTTGCACAGTGCTGTTTCTGCTTTGGGATTAGCTGAGCATTGGTTGAAACTGTGAGCTAAAATAAAACTCTTTTTTAAATTTCAGGTGTTGGGTATTTTCTTTCAGGGACAGAAAATTGACTCGTATAAAACTAGATATGTGTGGCTACTTAAATTTAAAATAATGGAAATTAAAATTTAAACTGTAGTTCATTATTCACATGAGTGACATGTGAAAGACTAAGGCAATATTTGTAGAGAACATAGACACAGAATTTTTCAACCATCAAAGAAAATTGAAGATTAAATGCATTTCAGAGCCATATCAAGTAATACACTGTTTGGATTTCACCCCAACAAACACTTAAAACACACACTTATGAGCCGAAAAAGAAATTTTAACACTCATCTCACATTTGATTATATTACAGAATTATAGTTCTAAGACAGGACTATGGTATATTTATAAATAGTCCTCATTTACAGATAAATAAATATTTATAGATGAAATATATTTTGAGTTTACTTCAAAATTAATACAATTGGGGAGACTAGAAAGAAATGCATAAAACATTTTAGCCACATGCTGATAATTATTGAAACTGAACATTGTGTGATGTGAGTGAATTACAACACCCATTTTAAATTTGTTTGAAATAATTCATAATTTTTTTAACATTTGATGTTAGCCAAAAGGCTCAAAAGAGTTATAAAATTTTTAAATGCGATTATATTCAGATAAAATTGTGCATGACATGTTATTAATGTGAGTTCGAGGAGAAAGAGCAACTGTTTTTAACTATTAAATCAAACTTTAACTCATAGTTGATATCAAATCCCTACTTGTTGTTTACATACCATGAAGATCTTCCTTAAAATGGTGCACTATTTAGTTTGGCAGTGTTACTAATGCACTAGAAATAACTTCATTTGAATTTATTTAAACTTGTTAGATTCTGAAGAAAATGTTAAAGTACATGAGAATATAGATTTTGTAAATTTATTTTGAGTAGTAAGAGCAACTATTTCTTCAAACAGTTGCATAAAATCATCTTTTTAAAAATGCAGATTTAAAATTCTGCTCCAAACAGACTAATTCATTGCATCTGAGGTCAAAGTCTTGAAGTGTTCAACTTTAAGAAGCTGCCATGTTTATGCTAAAGTGAATATTTTTAAACAAATCTTTTTAAAATGCTACCTTTTAAAGCATCTGAATTGCTATGTCTAAATACTTCCTGTGGCAAATAGAATTTTTTTGGTTTTTTGTTTGGTTTTTTGTTTCTCCAAGCTTAGAAAACCTTTAGTTGCCCAAGCCTAGTTATTTACCTCTCTTAGCCCTTAGTACCTTGAGACTCATCTTCAGAGTCCTAAATGTCAATGTTACGATAAGATTTTCTCTTAACTTTAGCTAAATTTATTTACTCTACCTCACTTGCTTCTAAAATGAAAGGACACAGCAGTATAACTGCTCTCTTTGATAGATTTGTCCTTGACTGGTTAGAGAAGCTTGATATATGGTAGTCCAAACATTATGGAAAAAATAGATTGCCTCCATTATTTCAATCATTGTAAAACACTTAGGCTTACATCTCTGAAAGTCTGAAAGTCTTACATCTCTGAAAGTGTTTCATAATGTACTGAAACATAAACTACCAATCAACTATTTTAATACTGACACTGTCTCTAAAAAATATGTTTGTGCTTAATTTTTAGTATTCTGCTAAGTTGGTATTCTGGAAAAATAAAAACACAATTGCATTCAGAGCTCAAAAGTTGTATTTCATAAAGCATTAAGTACAAGTCTTTGAATCCGGTCAAAACTTCATTATCTTCCAGAAAGTCATACTCTCACTACATTGAATGTTTGTGATCTAATTATCCATCAACTCATCTGTCTGAATGACAATGTCAAACACACAAAGGATGATGGTCACCATTATTAATCTCTATTAAGCCACCCACTTATTGATTAGAGTCAAAGAATCATGTCACTGTCTCTTGCTCTATTGACTAGCGGATTAGAGGTCGGATGAGAAGAAAGAATGATGTACTAGCAAGGAGCTAGTGATCCAAAAAATAAATTATCTTTTGTGAAAACTCAGGGAGCTGCTTTTGTATTTGTAAAACCTAGCAAATTGGAGTAGGATATATGAAAAAGATACATGATTGGTCCTTAAAAAATTATAGTTAGTTTGCTATTAAAGATAGATTATACATAATCTCCATTTCTAACTATTTCCATTTCTTTAATGCATGTCTTCCTGGGCTTTGTACCACCTTTTTCATTCCTGATATTCACTCTATATACAATGACAAATATTTTTGAAACGTATTTCTTTGTTAACGTTGTCACTGGAATTAAAATCCTAGTGTGGTACAACTTATCTGTAAATTAAAACCCAAACTGCTGTGTTAACAGGAAAGATCCCTCAAGATACAGATCTTGAGCTCATTGGCATCTTCCCCACCACTTTCTGTTACAACCTTGGCTTTGGTCTTGCTTGGATACACTTTGCAAACTTCCCATTCACTTAGAATGGCAGCTCTTTCCAGCATCAGTCGCTGAGCTTCCCCGCAGTGTAATACCTTCTCTGCTGCTTTCTTAGGGTACATAGTGGCGGGCTCATTCCTTGGGTGAACTCTGAAGCCTTTTTGCTTTATCTCTGATATAACCCTTGTCACAGAGTTCCTTTTACTATAGCCCCTTACATGTTAATGTAATGACACATTTTGAGGGTATTTTGCCAAAAAACCTGTGATAGTTAATTTGATCCTCAAAGGATGATTAATCATTTAAGCAATGAAAAAGTGTTGAGGTTTCAAAGAAGCATGAAGAAACAGAAATGGCAAAAGCAAGCATAAGTGACAGTGTGTATAACAACTAGCATTAAAAAGGAAACAAGATTAAATCAGATACATATCCGTGCTTCTATTTCAAAGACAGCAGTATAATGATAATTAAATATGAGGGTATATAATAAATATGGAACATAAATATTAGCATACAGTACATGTCCATTACTTGCTAGTTTCAATATTTCCCCAACTGGATCAATTTGCTTGATTTCAGAGTATTGAATTTGAATCACACCAAGCTATTATTTCCTTTCCAAAAGCAGAAAAATACCTACACTGATGGTCCTATTCTGCACTTTGGGGGCTAGAATTATATAAGTTCATTCACTTTTCCATTGATCAGTTTCTTCACTATAAGGCAAATCTATTCTAGTGACTCCTTTTTTTGTTTTCTTTCTTTCTTTTCTTTTTTCTTTTTCTTTGTGACAAGAATTGAACTCAGGACCTTACACTTGTCAGGAACCTACTGTGCCACTGAACTATATCCCCAGCCCTAGGGGCCAGCTTTTAACATTCCATAACAGTCTCACAGGATGGAAGACATGTGACCTCTTTGTCACAGTGATTACCATGCTCTAAGGTCAAGCCAATTTATCCTTTTATGCCAGTGTATTGAACAAAGCAATGAAGAACTTCAGTTTCACAAGTGGCTAGATTTTTCCGCACATTTGAAATGGGAAAATTCAAACTCCTTCACTTTTACGGCTTCCTCCCAAATTGGTAGGAATTGCTCATGTTCATGTAATTCATTGTTCATAATTTTTCTTAATTCTAGATAAATATTACTAGTTATAATAATTTTATTAGTAATTTTCTGTTATTTTTCCTAAAAAGAGTCCCTCAAATTTTCAACAATGCAAACCCATCAAAATCAGAGGAATTAAATCTTGGTTATAAAAGCTCCACATTTTCATATTATGTAGAATTGAGCAGAGACAATTTAATTTACTTGGGATAAAGTTTTGTAAATAACATCTTGATAGTGTTATAATTTTATTACTGAGCATTGTTTACTGTTAATTTCTTAACAGAAGGTTTCTTGAAAATATTTGAATAAAGTAAGAGATTTGAAAAATTTTTCTTCATTATTCTAAGAAACATATTTGTATAACTAATTTAACATTTCTTAATTGATATTTTACAAATATGATATAGTTGATTCTACCTGCACATATGAAAAGTTGTCTGGCAAAAAGAATAATATAGAATTCAAATAGAGCACAAAAAATTTCTATCTCTCTCTTATTTTCCAGTTTTTTTCTTCTTTATTTTATGGAAAAAATAATTTCATGACAAAATAATAGGAGAATAACAAGAATTAATATATATATATATATATATATATATATATATATATATATATATATATATATACTGTTATCTTTAAAATAGTTACACAGAGTACAAGATATGGGCATAAAAATTCTCCAAATAATATTAGCACAAACCTTAATGTCGATGAACTAAGTGTGACTAGTGGTATAACTAACTTCCTTTGTTTTTTCCTTTTCCTTCTTTCCCTCATCCTAGTTTCTTTCTCCTTTTGAACAATTTCTTCTCATTTCACAATATATGTTGTATAATTTTAGTCTTAATAGACCACAGATATGTCTTATAACCAGTGGCTTCTTTTCTTCAATGAAATGCACCCAGGACATATTTTGGAGGAGGTATTTTTTTTACTTTCAGAGTTATGAACAGTGACTAGTAGACAGGAACTGAAATTGAATGATTCTGTCAGGAAACAAAACTAAGGGCAGAAACTAATGAAGTGAAGTCTCGATCTGCTGGGGATAAATGTGAAGTTGTTACTTAGAAGCGAGTTCAATGGATTGTAGTTTTGGAGAAGAGCTGATTGTCTCAAAATCTTGACATCTCTGGGCAAGCTTTGAAGTTCACTCTCTCTTTCCATCTCAATCTTCACTCACTGGTCTATAAATCTTCCAATAACAGTTTATGTAAAGTAGTCTAGGGAAGTGTAATAATCCCCAAACATGCAGCTAAAATGGTAGACTACTTGAAACAATTTACAAAGGAAAGTTTGGTTTTGTTTGATGCTGGTTACATGCTGTCTGGATTTTTATGTGTAAACCAAGCTGGAACATCACCTTTCAGAAGGGAGTGCCAGAGAGAGCAGAGTTCCCTCTTTGCATTCAAAATACACAGAATATTTGGAATAAATAGTCTTTTAAGTAAGTTAAGTACTGATCTCTTTTTGATTGAAGTAAAGGGCCTATGTGTTAACTAAACATCAACTTGAATGCAATATGGCCGTGATGTGGCTGGTTATTAGTGTCATCATAGCCTGTTTCAAATTTATATCAGTATAATCCATTCTAAAAAAAAAACTGCATCCATGGCTGGATAATGATAAAACAATTAATTTAATATAACAGGAACGTGTTTTGATTTCTCAGAATTGTTACAGTAGGTGGAGAGTAGAGTATGCATAGGAAATTTGCTTTCCTTTTTATTATTACTGTATCCATTGTACATACTGAGTTCATCATGGTGTTTCTATATATCCACAAAAGAAGAACTGATGGAACGCAGCTTTCTGCGATTCACAGACGCTTGCTAATCACTGTTCTGCTTTCAGTTTAACTATGTTGAGCTTCCATGTCTGAGAGAGCTCATTAGTATTTCTCTTTCTGTTTCAGATCTTTCTCACTTAACATAACGCCTTATGCTTCTGTGAATTTCGCTGTAAATGACAGTATTTCATTCTTCTTGTGGCTGGGCAGCACTTCATTGTACATGTGTCCCACACTCTCTTTATCTGCCTTAGCTATAGTGAACAGCGCTGCACTAAACAGGGGCCTGCAGGTGACGCTTGGTTTACTGATTTCATTACTTTTGAGTGTATCCCCAACACTGGGATAGCAGGATCCTATGGTAGATCTGCTTTTACCTTTGTGAAGAAACTCTGTACTGTTCTCCATAACGGCTGTACAGCTTGCCAGCCTCGCCTGGAGTGACTAAGAGTACCTTTCTCCACACAAATTCTCGCGAGAATTTGTTATTGTTTATTTGACTATAGCCTTTCACTGGGCTGAGATAGTATGTTTTTGTAGTTTTGATTTACATTTCCCTAGTGGTTAATACTGATGATTTTTTTCATGTACAGTGATTCTTAGCTATGTGTATTTCTTCCCCTCTTCCTCTACTCTCCTTCTACTTTTCCATCTGCTCCTCCTGCTCATAGCTCTCCTGTTATTCCTTCCTCCTGTCTGTCTCCACCTTCTGCTCCTCCTGGGGCACCTGCTCCTTCTGCTTCTCCTCCTCCTCCTCTTTCTCCTTCTTCTTTCTTTTAATTTTTTTACCTGATATATAAAACTCTCTTAGTCAATTTACTCACTGCTGAGTTATGGTATCTGACACTCACCACTTAAAGTGGGGTCACAGTTTGTAGAGCTCTTCTAGACCATAATCCACTGTCTCCAAGGCAGGGGACAGAGGATCATAGCAGAAGAAAAGTGTTCAAGTCATGAGGGATGGGAAGCAGAGAGAATGGAGCGAAGAAGTGAGAGGGGGCATTATCCTGCCAGGTCACACCCCTGCACCCCTGCACCCCACCTGCACACCTGCACACCTGCACCCCACCTGCACACCTGCACACCTCCGCCGAGCCCCCTCTTTGGATCAGGCTCTAACTCCTCCCATCATATCTAGTTGCAATGCCCCTATAATCCAGTCTCCTTTTAAAGGCTTCTCCTTTAAGTACATCAGGCTTTGGGGTGACATCCAGATATAAACCTAAACAAAACCTATAAAATTGTATAGCTTAATGGCATACAATGTTTCAATACATATAGATATTGGCCAATGCTTAAATTACGTTTAATGTAAGTATCACCTCAAATATCCATCACCTGGGTGAACACTGCTGAAGTCCTCTCTTCTAGCTCCTTGAAATATATGGTATATTATTGTTATTTCTGGTCACCCCACTTCGTTGTAGCACACCAAAATCTTCTGGTCCTAGGTAACTGTAATTTCAGTCATTGATCACTAATTTCCTGTCCTTCCCTCTAGTCATTTACCCTGGGTTCTGGTAACTTCCATCTTATTCTCAGCTTCTAGGAGATCAATTTATTTAGATCCCATAGATGCGTCAAATCACTTGGGACTTATTTTCTGTGCCAGATTAGCAACATATTAATCTCTAGCTTTATATAAATTGTCATATATGACAAAATCTCATTTTTATTTTTTGGCTGAATCATATTCCATTATGTATATTCCACAATTTTTTATCTGTTCATCAACTGTTAGCCAGTTTCTTTCCACGTTTTCATTTTTATGAATAGTGTTGCAACAAACATGGGAAGGCATGTGTCTCTTTGACATATTGAATTTATTTCCTTTAAATGTGTGCCCAGTGGGGATTCACCAATCACATAGTAATTATATTTTTAGTTTTGGAGGGACCTCTCCCTTGTTTTCCACAATGGCTGTACAAATTTGCATCCCTACCAACAATGTGCAGGCGATCTTGTACTCCACATCTTTTTGGCAACACATTGTCTTTCATCTTTTTTGTAATTGCCATTAATCCAGAAGTGTGATGATAACTCACTGTGGTGTCTACTTTCATTTTCATGATTAGTGAGCAGAGCACTTGTTAGTGCGCTTTTTAGCCATCTGTATGTATTCTTTAGAGAAATGTATATTTTCAGCCTCTGCCCCCTTTTGACTTGCTACTGATATGTTCCCATTCTTTAAACATTCTAGATATTAACACACTGTCAAACGTTTAGTTAACAAATATTTTCTTGCACTCTTAGGTTCTCTTTTCTGGCTATTGTTTCTGTAGCTGTGCAAGGGATCCCTTTTAGTTTGTTTTAATGCCATATGTCTATTTTTCTCTTGATTTTTGTGCTTCTAGATTCTTTTCCAAACGTGTATCTGTCCATTTCAGTTTCCCAAATCTTTATAAATTGGGTTTCAGTATTTTCATGGGTTCAAGTATTACAAGTAAGTCTTTAATCCATTTCAGCTGATTTTTTTTCAATCTGGTGCAAAAAATCAGTATAGTGTTACTTTATTATTTACATACACCAGTATTTCCAGTACCACATATGCTGTTATAAAGACTTCTTTTTTCTCCAATGCTTGTACTTAGCACCTTTGTTAAAAATCAGTTTGCTGTAGATCTCTAAACTTTTTGATCCTGTGTTCTGTGGCCTTGATCTGTGTCTGTATTTGTATGAATGTGTGCTTTTTTTCATTACTGAAACTTTGAAATACGTTTGGAAGGCAGGTGATATAATGCTGCCTGTTTTTTGTTTTGTTTTGCTTTTGTTTTTTGCTTCAAGATTGCTTTCAATATTCAGCATTTTGTGGACTCACACATAATTTAGAATTTTGTTCTACTTCTGTAAATAATTTAATTCTTAATTTGAATGGATTGTACTGAATCTGTATATTGTTTACATAGTGTGGATATTAAAATAGTATCGCATCCATGAACAGGAGGTACTTTTCCATTTTTAGTGACCTTCTTTAGTGTCTTCCATCAGAATTTTGTGATTTTCATTGCAAAAATCTTAACCATTTTGATTAAATTTGCTCAGATAACATAAATGTTGGTTTTTTTAATTTGTAGTTCATATAATCTATTTTTTAACAGAAAAATGCTGATTTTTGTATGTTGATGTTTATATCATGCAGTTTAACTAAATTTACGTTTTAGTTCTCAGAGGTTTCAAGTGAAGTTTTTGGAGTTTTTCTGTACTAAAAGCTAAACAATGTTTGCCTCTTTTTCAGCTGTGCTGCTTTTTTCCTCCTCTTCTTGCATAATATTCTGGGTAAGATTTCCAGTATTATGTTGCATAAAATTGATAAAATTTGACATCTTTGCCAGATCTTAGAATTATTTCATCTTTTCTTCATTCAGTATGAGGTTAGCTGTTGGGTTGTTATATAGTCTTTTGTATCTTGAAATATGTTACATTTAAATTTAATGTCTTCACAGTTGTTTATGACAAAGGATTGCTGAATTCTATGAAAGGCCTTTCTATATATGTATTAAAATAATAACTTTTTAATCTGTATTCTATTGGTGTGGTCTATCAACTTCACCGGTTTGCATAAGTTTTATTACCTTTTTTATCCATAAGATTAATTCTGCTTGATCATGGTGGATAATTTCTTTAATGTGTTTACTGTTTGATTTGCTAGTACTTTGTTGAAGATTTTTGAATGCATGTTAATTGATAAAAATGGTCTCTAGTTTTTTTTCATGTGTTCTTGACTATTTTTTGTATCAAAATAATGCTTACTTCACACTGCATTTGGAAGTTTTCTTCTCTTCATTTCTTTGAAATAATTTTTAAAAGTTCACACTACTATTTCTTTGTTTGGTAGAATGCCACAATGAAACTATCTAGTTCTGATATTTTCCTTTTATTGACTTATTGGTTATTATTGCTTTATACAGATTATCTATTTATTATTCAATGTTAACGTAGTGTTTACACACAGGAATTTTCCCATTTTTTTCTGAATTTTCAAATTTTTTGATGAACAGTGATTTATAATAACCTATAATGATCATTTGTAATTCTGTGAAATTCTTAATATCTCTGTATTTGTTCTATTCAGTCTTTTTATTTTATTTTATTTTTTCCATACAAGAATCAAACTCAAGACCTTGTGCTTGCCAGGCAGGTGCTTGTGCTGATGCACTATATTTCTGACAGTTTATTTTATCTTATTTAAGTATCTATCAATTTTGTTTCTGTTTTCAAAGAATCAACTCCTTGTTTTGTTGTAGCTTTTGTCTCTATGTCATTAGTTTCTGCTCTGATCATTGTTTCTTTTATCCATGGCTTTTGGTTTTGGTTTATTCTTATTTATTTAGTTTCCTGCATTGCATAATGTGTTTTACTTTTCCAGATTTTTCCTGTTGATATCATTGTTTATATAAACTTGCTTCTTGTATCACAAAGGTTTTAGTAGATTGGTTTTCACATTCATTCATTTCAAAATTTTTAAATATATTTCCTGATTCTTCTTTGATCCATTGGCTGTTCACTAGTGAGATACTTTCCATGTATATGTGTAGTTTCCAAAGCTTTTCTTGTTATTGATTTTTAGTGTTATTACCTATGGTTACAAATATGTGATTTCAGTTTTTAAAATTTTTTGAGCCGTATCCTATGACCTATCCTATGATCTATTCTGGAGAACATTCCATAGGTTGATGAAAAATATGTACTTCTAAGCTCTTGGATACAGCGTTCTGTAGATACTTGTTAGGTCCATTTGAACCAGGGTGCAATTTAACTCAGCTCTTTGTTGATTATTGTGCCTTGATCATCTGTCTATTGGTGAAAATGAAATGTTTAACTGCTTTTTTTCACACAGAGGCAGCAATCGCCAGGGCAATCTTTGTGTTTCAGCAGTGGCGAGGGCATAGATGTGCTCCCAAAGAGTCGGTAGTTAGGTGGTAGACACTGTCGCTTAACACCAAGGCAGTTTCTAAGTTGGGTTATAGCTTGGTCCACACAAGAGCCTGTGTAGTCTCATGAGAAATGAGTGGGATGTCCTGGGTCCATTCCAAGATTGGCAGTGGTGACAGACCTTAATGTGCACCTGTCCCACCAGATGCCTCAGCATGTCTAGATGCTCTATCTGGGAGCTCTGGACTGGGATAGGAGCCTTTGTTTTAGTAGGGAGAGACAGGTGGGAAACTTCTGCTTGCTTTCTTCAGTGTAAAGTTTCTTTAAATTTGGCTCAACCCAAGTGCTATGATCTCTCACCTAGATTTCTCACTTTTTGTGAAAATACTTAGGTTTACAATCACTGTTTAATGGGTGTGTTTGTTAGGTGGTGAGTGCTGGAGGTAATCTGTCAGCAACTATCTGACTCCATTGACAGTCATCTCTTTTAGGAGTCTGCCCTATACCAAGACATCATTGTGTGCTTTATAATGTACGCAGAATATTATCTTTTTAAATTAAAAATTCTGAAAGTGGAAACAATTTTGGATTCTGGCATTCCAGATAAAGTATTGTAGATATATAAAATAATAATATAAAGGCACATTGAGGGCAGTAAAGATACATGTAAAAACAAATAAATAATTATTAGACTCAATAACGTGGAGACAGAAGGTGAGCAGTAAGGGAACGATAATTTGCATAAAGATGAGTGTGTGTGTGTGTGTGTGTGTGTTATGATATAACTATATTGCTTTGTGGCAAAAAAAACCCCAGGATAGTTGAAAAATCAATAAATAAGTAAATTACTATAAACTTCTAAACATCTAAAAAGATGTGTTCATTCATTCAATTAGTTCATATTTTTCAAGAGTTATTTTTAAAAACTAATGAGTATACAGATGTGAAATTGTTAATTTTTATTTCAGTTTTAAATCAGCCTGCTGAATGAAAATAGATAATCTGAAAAATATTACATTTTGCATACTTTCATTTTTAGAGGATTCACCAAAAAGAAAACTATAGTGATAGAGAAAATTCAGTGTTTTCATGCAATTCCCAAATGACAAAACAAACCAAACATTTTCAAAAAGTTTGGGAAGAAATTTAATTTAGCGTGAAGAAACAAACAACTGTCTCAACAGTTTTACTTAGTGTTGAAACCAAAAGAAAAATAGAACAGTATCAATAGAGGATTGGAGGATAGAGCAGATACATTTTAACCCCAAATTAAATTATGATTTAATATTTAATTATATACAAGGGGATAAAACAAATATAATGTAGATGTACAAGAGTGCAAAAAATACAACATTCATATCATTCTCTATAAATAGTAAATACTTGAAATCAGTTAAATAAGGCTTAAGGAGCTGGAATTAGGCACAGAAGAAATTGGTTGTCAATATTTAAAATTAATATATGAATTACATCTAAATAGGCATTGATATGGTTAAAATGTGAATGCAAAATAAGAATGGAGCCATTCCAGCTAAATATATACCACATGATGATAATTTATTAGTGTTAGAAAGTATAACAAATTGACCCTTTATACTGTAGTCAGAAACTGCTGATCAAAGAGAAACTGGATAAAATATATAATGCATGAATATTTTAAAGTCTAAATAATCTGTTAGTCATGTTAAAAATAAGAAATAACAGTTTTAAACACCGGATTCCACTCCCCACCAAAAGAAACCCACATATATAAAGCATATGTAGACATAAGGGAGAATATATTTTAAGGATTTTTGTTGTTGTTGTTTATTTTGCTTTGTGTTTTGTGTGTATGGGTATGTGTGTGTGTGTGTGGTAGAGGAGCTACTATAACTATGGAAAAAAGTTCTAATATTTTAATTTGCTTCATTTTACAGTTTGAACCTTTTACTGCTTCCCCCCATTATGACCACATCTATCTTGGAATGACATTCTATAGGTAATAACTGTTTTGCCGATTTTGGGATTCAGACCTTGCTCACCAAGAGATATGAGGGTTGTGACGTGAACTCTTCTTTGAGACGAAGACAGACTAACATAGGTGGGATGAGTTTTAGGGTCTTATTTTAAACACAAAATCGTGGATTAATAATTAACCTGGCTTAAGTGATTTTTGAGTCAGCTATGTTAAACTTTACACTATTTATCAGCCAAAACTGCTTAAGGTAAGATAAATAAAAGAATTTATACCAGAAAAAAATGTACATTATTTTTCTGCAAACATTAATAATACAGCTGTATAATAAGTTTTAGATTTATATTTTCTCAAAATGTTTATGATAAAAATCAAAGTTTAATTCATAGGGGCTATGAAATTCTTATTTTTTTCATTTTAATATGGGTCAATACATATATGTGTTTAGATTTTTAACAGTCACTACATTGATCCATTTTCAAAAACATACTTTGAGTGTTCTTGCTATACTAGGTGATCTTTATAGGTGTTCTCTAAGTTCTCAATGGAATAAATGTGCTTCTTGTAAGAAATGTCAGACATAAGAGTGTGGCTGTGATCCACAGTTTTAATACCAGTGTTTTGCTTTCCTTTGTTATATTTTAATACACCTCTGAAATTTTAGTAGTGAACAAAATATCATTATATTTAATATTTTTGCTTTGCATTTTTGCTATTTTAAAATTAGTATGATTTTATTTACCTGGTTTTGTAACTGAATAGATGAAAAATTAGTAATTTTCTCAATTTTAAACCTATGATATAGAAAAATACGTTATGCAAATACCAAGTAAAGTTATTTCATGTAAAGAAATGAGGTGGTCATCGCATTCCATCTCAGAAGAGCAGCACTGGCCTTCTGCAGTGTATGATTTACTCTCAATAGCCTGTTTAGCATTATAAATTTCTACATTTGTTGTAGAAACTTTTCCTGTCAGAAGTAGTTTGCAATGTCTTCCTTCCTTTTAGACACAAAATGTTCACTCATTATACATGTTTCCATTTCTGAGCAAAATTCAACAATTGGTCAAAGTAATTCTAGGATTCACGTCACTCCATTAGGAACACACAATCCTTCATGTTTTGTTTTCTTATACAGGGTCTTTAGTTTGCTACTTGTAACAATGCACTTATTTTTCCATTTAAGGGAAAATAAATGTAAAAATTAGTGGAATTGAGGACATATTCAAGAAAAAACAGAGTGGTTTTTTTTGGCAAAAAAATGCAAAACAGGAAAAAGGGTAGAAACAATACAAAATTTCAAAAAAATAACAGTAAGAAATCATTAGTTGATAAATTACATATCATTGTCTTAGAAGTAGTTCAAGTGACAAAAACAAAGCAGGAATTATATCCAGAATATATAAAAACTGAAAAACATCAAGCCCCCCAAATTCAAAGACCCTCTCCAAAAATGGGCATCTGAGATGAACACACAGTTTTCAGATGAAGATATACAAATGGCAAATAAATAGATGAAAAATGCTCACCATCACTGGTCATTTGTGAAACATCAGTTTTTTAAAGATTGTTTCTTAAATGTTGTGAATTTTTTTGATAATATGTCTTCTCGTATTTATGAAAACATTTTTAAAATTTTACTTTGCTGGGTCCTCTTTATTGATACGTGTTCAGAGGAAACATCTGACAAGTGTACATGAAAATAGCTTTATGACAAGACAGAAAATACAGAAATCGCCAAGAAAAAAGTGAGGGAAAAAAAGCACAATGTAAGACTTCAAAGTTAACTCTAAATTCAATCCCAGAAAACCTGACAAAACTTCATGTATCAGGTTTCTGTTTTAAAAGTTTACTTTAATATAAAGTGAAGCTAGAATTTTAGTCAAACTAGACTAATGGTTATATTTCTGAGACAAAGGAATCTTCTGTCAAACATCAAGGGCATGGTGCAGAGAACATAATTTGGTAAAGGAATGAAAGTCAGTTCAATGTGTGGATGCGAAAACTGATGAATGAACTTTCAAAAAATGTGATTGTACCCTGGCAAAAGAATTAAATTAGCCTCTAAAATCAATAACTATAAATCTGTGTAAATTTTAATAACCTTCAACAAAGGCAGTTGTTTATCATTTATTCAAAAATTTCATAAAAATTTTCAGCATCTGTAGGTCGTTTGCATGCTAGGAAAAAATATCTAAGTAGCAGAATAGAACAAGTTTAAAATTTTGTTTATCTACAGTTCAAAAAGTATTTGTACCACTATAATTCAACATTTTCTGTACTTGATAATTATGTTTTTGATTTTTTTGATGTTTCACTAAAATACACAGTGAGGATAACAGAGGTCTAGTTAAACAGAAGTAGAGAGACAGTGATTTTGCATTTGATAAAACTTGCTTGGTTTTAACACAACCTTATGGACATAATGATTCATCAAATAAAAAAATGTATTTTTAGAGAGATTGTTGTATTTTTGGATAAGAATGAGAAAGCCAAACTGAATCTAGGCTCCAAAATGGGACAATGGGACTAAAACTTTATGGTATTATACAGAAAATAATACTACAAAAAGAACAAATGCAGATAAATTGATGCAAGAGAACAGCCAGAAAAAAAATCTTGCATTTATGGTTATTTGATTTTTGAAAAAGATCCCACAACATATAACAAGGAAAAAATATTTCTCAATAAACAGGGCACCTACCTGGAGAAAAATGAAACTGAGACTCCATTGTGCATCATTTACAAAAACCAGTTCAAAATGGGTTTAAAAGTTCAAATAACACCTGAAACTGTAAAACTACTAGAAGACATAGAGGACAACTACAGGGTATTGATCTAGATAAAGAACTTTTGAAGGTGACATCAAAGACCCAGGGCAAAAATAAGCAAATGAGATTTCATTAAACTGAAAGGCTTCTGCTCTCAAAAGGATACAAACAATGAAGAGAGTCTATTATTCATTTGGAGAATATATTTGCAGGTCATATTTGCGGTAAGAGGTTCATATTAAAAAAAAATACCAGGAACTTAAATAATAACAATAAAATGAATGACCCAGCTTTAAAAAATGACCAAAGGATCTGAATATTCTCAAAACAAGATACATAAATGGCTAACAAGTATATGAAAACTAGCAACACTTAGGATAAGGGAAATATATATCAAAATCCCAGTTAGCTATCACTTTGCATACATTAGAACAGCAATTTTAAAAGATGACAGATAGTAAGAATCAATAAGAATGCAGAAAACAGGGAGCAATTGTATATGATCAGAAGGGATAGAAATTGGTACAGTAATTAGGGTAAACAGCATGGAAGATCCTCAAAATATTAAAAATAAAATAATCCATCAATCTCATTACTGGTTACACATCCAAATGATGTGAAATATGTGAAAGAGATATCTTTATTCCTGTTTGCAGAAGCTTGTTCCCAATAACCAGGATATGAAATCAGTCTATGATGATATGAAATCAGAGTATTATCATATATAATACATCATTAAAATGGAAGAAACTCCTATCATTTGAAACAGCATGTATAAGCCAGCAAGATATAATGTTAAGTAAAATAAATCAGTCACTAAAAGACAATGATTTTAGTTGTGTAGAATCTAAAACAGTCACATTTATTAAATTATAGAAAAAGTGATAATCACCAGTGGCTGGAAGCTGAAAGATCAGAGAGATGTAAGCCAAGACAGGTAATCTCAGCTACACAGGAAGAATAAGGTCAAGAGATCTGCTGTACATCATGACTGTATTTAATAACATTACATTTGACATTTGACAATTGCTAAAAGTGTTGACACCATGTAAATTAGTGACTTGTTGAGATAATCTTTGTGTTAAATACCTTGGTTAACAATCCCACCATGTATGCATATAGTAAAACATCATGCTGTACGAATATATATAGTTACTATTTGTCATTTTAAAAAACAAATAAAATATAAATACATGGAAGTAGGAAGAGAATATGATTTGAGAGAAAATGAGAGAAGAAATAGATAATTTAAAATCTTTTTCAATAAGTTAAATGCTAGAAAAGTGACTTTATGCCACTAGCAATAAATGGCCCATCAGCTGTATTTATAGATAACTGCAGTAAGAACATTCTGTGTGGGAATGAAAGCAGAAAATATACCGATAAAGCACAATGAAAAATGACAGCCTGAGAGCAATGAAAAACATATGATTTAGCAATATGGGCTATGAAACAAAGAGGGTGTCATTCAAAAATTCAAGAAACTGTTTTTTGTAAATTATAGTAGCATTTTAACTTATTCATAGATGCTATTCTCATACAATTAGCTTAAATATTAAATTTTGCATGAATGAAACTTCATATTTTCTTTCTTTAATTCCACATAGTCAGAGTAGTGTAATAGTGAAGAACAATAAGGGGGAGGGAAATTTGCCACTAATAGTTATCTCCTATTGAACAGTACACCTATATAAGGATATACCTCCAGGAAATCAAAAGGAAAGAAAATCATAAAGTCAATCTTTCTTAATATATGGTCAGATGACCACCAGAATGAAAATCATATAGATACGTGCTACAAGTAAGTTCCAGAAAAGCATACACAAAAATGATGTTTTTTTTAGAAATCCCAAACACTATTTGCAGTGAAATAAGTAAGGGACATGTCATGCAACAGAATTGAGTTTTGGGACAGAGTGGTTAAAAAATATTAGGATTAGTGTGACAGAAATTTGGAAACCTTTATTTCAAAATCTTACTTTTACCTGCACAATTTAGAAATATGTATAAATGGCTCCTTCTGGACTCGAATTTTTTTTGTTTGTTGCTTTGTTTTGTTTTGTACTAGGGGTCGAATTGGCTACTGGTGTAGTTTTAAGGTTCATTCTGTTTCTGAAAACCTATGATCATACCAATAGCATAAAAACAGATATTACTTAAATTGACAGTTACTATAGGAGTCATAATTTTAGAATAGATCAAAAAATGGCCTGTGTCAGCTTCCATTTTGCTGTTTCATTTTCCTCTTCTTTATCATTATGGTGGTTGGAGATTATCTGAACAGGAGAACTTTGAAAAGCAAAAATATTATTCACTAACCTTCTCCAAAATATGTTAAGTAATACATTTCTTTAAAGTCAACAATAGTGATTCTTTTTACCTAATCCCGCTAGAAATTTCAGAAGTCTTTTGAAGTGTATAAATGTTTCTCAGGTTTCAGGAATGCTCTTCCTCTTCATGAAATGTTAGTATATTAAAATAAAAGAGACTTTGGGGTATTCTATTTCAAATTTTCACTTTCTACTTCTTTTCTAAACAAAGTAAAATAGCAAAAATCAATTTTTTTCATATATAACCTAACATTATAAAGAGTAATGTTGTTGAAAGATGTTGAATGTTAGCAAAAATAGATACTGCTACCCGAGAGGTAAAATAATGAAATTAACCCCTTCTGTGATTGTTAAGCTTGACTGTGTTAAATTGATTGTCTCTGGGATCTGTCCAGGGATCAGCGTGACATCCTCCTGCGTGTGTCTGTGTGCGTTAAGATACAGTATGATCTCAGGGTTTACACCTATTTCCTCATTTCTTTTTCCTGGCACTATCCCTCTTCTCTGCTTCTTGGACACCATGACCTAAGCATGTTTGCTCCATCACACCTTCTACTATGAAGCCTCTGCCTTTAATTTGTGCCTTACTCACAAACTAAATTCCCTGAAATTGTGAGCCCGTCCAACAAGGACAAACAAGGACTGAATGTCCTGGAACTGTGAGCTAAATTAAACCTCTTATCCTTTAAATTGTGGCTGCTCGGTTTTTGTGTCCAAGTGATGAAAAAGTTGACTAAATTAGAAGACTAGCACCAGAGATGGGGTATTGTTGCTATACTATACCTAACCAAAATGGTTTAGAAACATTTGGAGCTAGTTTGCATGGAAAATTGGAAAGGTTTGGAGGTGCAGGCTAGAGGAATCCTGGAATGCAGAAAAATAAATCTGACAGGTGGCTCTGGTTGGAGTGAAAAGAAGGAGAACTGCTTGACAAATTAATAAAAATGAACACAGTAAAGGTCAAATTCAGGTTTCTGTTGGTAACAAAGTTTTCGCAGTCAATTGGCCTACAGGCTACCTGTGTTAAAGTCTGGCAAAAAAAAAAATAGCCTAAATTTTCCCTTGTCCTGATACTTTGCAGGAGACCAAGATTAAGGACATTGGACTAATTAAACCAGCGAAAAAAATCTCCATGAGAGTCCAACATATAGCCTCCAATATAGGGTACTGTTGTCTACTTTTAGCCACATTTACAGTGAGAATAAGAGCAAAAGAGAAAGTAGGAAAAGCTGATAGATTTAAATTCAGGTCCAGAAAAAAAAAAAATAAAAGAGAAAGGTGGCTGGGGATTTAGCTCAGCAGCCTAAGTGCCTGCCTGGCAAGTATGAGGACGTGAATTCGATCCCTAGTACAAAAAACAAAACAAAACAAACACACACAAAAACATTCGAGTCCAGAAGGAGCCATTTATAAAACTAGGGCCTAAAGAGATGAGGTTGCTGGAGATTACTGCCTTTTAAATGAAACAGAGTACTTTGTGCAAGACCAGCAAGAAAAAAAGCATTTTAGAAATTATCAAGACCTTATCCCTGTCAGACTCAAGGATGCACAAGTGCAAAACTTTCATTTGGTAAGAGACACTCTAAGACCCCTGCTCAAGGATGTCTTAGGGAATTATTTTCCCAGGGTTCACTGCATTATGCTCAGTCATCCAGGACCTAGAGTGTGTTGCATGTATGGCCCAAGGGGTCTCAGCTATTGCCTCTTGTGACAGGAAACCTTGGTATTGTCCATGCAATGCTGGTGTTACCAGCCTGCTGAATGAAAGACTTGTGGAGCAAAGAAGGCATCCACTTATATACCAAAGGGAGACCTAAGAGGACAGGAAAGGGGATCCTGAAAAGGTACTCTGTGAAATGCAGTGGAATCCCCAGGAAGCTAAGATGGCAGAAGAGTGTAACATCTCTCAAGGGAAGTTGGACCGTGAGAGCAAAGTGAAGCCAAAAGACAGGCCATGAGGCTGAAACCAGCAGTCATATGGATGGGGCGAGCCACACCCTCTGGAACTCATGTCTCACCACCACGCTCTCCAGATGCTGGACGTGGCATTACAGGGCTTAGCTTCAGCCGTCCACACCCTCTGGCTGTTCTATTTCCTCTCCACACCTCACGCGCTGTCTCACAAAATGGTCCATATCATTTTTCTCATAATTTAGCTATTTCACAGACACATTTATAAAATAAGATCCTACTGTAGTCATAGTTATTCTATACAAACTGCTATTGTACATCCTAAATATCAAATTGGTGACATTTTTAATTTATAGCATGTTCAACTGTTAATGAAATGCCTGTCACCCTCCCTTGAAATTTTTTTCCATGTGATTTTATGATTTTCTTCAAAAATGTTTTTTGATTCTTGACAGATTAAAGATTTCACTCAAGATAGTGTGACTAAAAAGTGACGTGCACATGCTGAGTTCATTCATGTGGACATCTGGGGGCATAACTAGAGATGCTGATGGACACAGAGATACTGCTTACAGGAAGTTAGGCTGCTCATAACAGGTGATTCTCTCATTTTTCACGTTGACTTCTGTCAGGTGTGATCTTCCCTGTGGTTATAAGTTGCGTGTTAGCAGCTCCATGGTTATGCCTCATCCTTATCATCAATCATAGCACAAAAATGCCTCTCTTTTCTTATCACTTCATCCAGTTTCCAGAACAGTCCCATCCTCTTACCGTCAGTCACATGCATATCTCTAAAATGATAACAATATCAAGAAATATGGAAAATGCTGCAACATATTGTACTAAAATCATACAATTAAAGCTGATATAACCCCGTCAACATTTTCTCTAATTTCTTCTATTTTTTTTTCAACAGAATTCTTGCAGGAGTTTTGTCATATTCTT
The DNA here is from genome assembly GCA_004027295.1 of Dolichotis patagonum. Classification (NCBI taxonomy): domain Eukaryota; kingdom Metazoa; phylum Chordata; class Mammalia; order Rodentia; family Caviidae; genus Dolichotis; species Dolichotis patagonum. The sequence goes on along the minus strand of PVJX010004164.1, from coordinate 49,578 downwards.
CTAAAACACATGTAGAACATACCACTTCATGAATTTTGGTGTTTGTTGATAACCAGATTGGAAGGCTGAGGAAAGAGGGAAGAAAGAAGCTGTCTTTATTCTTTTCCAATCCTATTTGCTGTTCTTGGTTCCATCACTGTCCATGGGAACAGCTATTTTCTTGATTAATCATTTTGGCACCTTCTCCTACTATATATTTATGTGGTTACACTTCCCTCAGTGTCTCATTTTGCACAAGTCTCTATCAATAGTCACAAATCTGAGAAGACTTCTCATTGCGCCCTTACTTAACTATTCAGTATTTGATCTCTGTCTTTTGGATTCTGCTTGCGACTTTTCAGGAAATTTGCCCTTTTTCCTACTCCCAATCAAAGCAGAGACCCTTGCTCGATACATTTCACTGTTGAATCACTCTGCAAATACCTTTGGTTTCCTTGGGTGAAATGCATTCTGTGAATGTAGAGCATTTTACCCAGTGAGCCAAAAATATCTGTGGGTTAATAACTTCCATGGATCCCTAATTAAAAAACCTGGATGCCATCTAGCAGACAACATTCATTGTTGTGTTTTAATTTACTACACAGAATTAAACTTTTATTCTTTACCTTTGAAGTGTCTTTACAATTTAATGCCACCAGATTGTGCTACCCATTGAGATGGGTAGAATTTCATTAAAAACCATGTACAGTTTAATCAATCCTCTTCTGCAACTCTGAATTGCCTTATGGCATCGATCACAAAATATTTAAACAAATCTCTTGGGAAGACATAGAAAACCAAATGAGACCTTCACTTTGTTTCTCTTTTAAAGAAGCCCTGTTTTTACCAGCTTTTTTTGTTTGAGCAATTTTGACAAAGCTTTTCAGCTCACATTTTAAAATAAACCACAGCATGATCCCAAAACATCTTTTATTCACATATACAAAACCTTCCTTACTGCCTTATATAGTTTTAAGGAATTTGTCTTAGGCCTGAAACGTGAGCAGTGTCTTCTTGCGGGACACTTTCTATACGGGTAAGGGCATCTCTCTGTCTGCAAGTTCAGTGTTCCTCTCAGCAGACATTTTTGCCTTCTTAGCAGAAACTCATTTAACTCAGTCTCCTTCTCTGAGAGCTGTATATTAGAATGTGACATCTACGAATTTTGACAACCTTTTCTCAACTATCTGTAACTCCTGTTCCAGGAGCATTTCCTTGTACCTGTATTTCTCATACTTCCAGATTACTCTATCAAGTCCCGGCATGTCTGTCTCATTCTCTAAGTACCCTTCCTTCCAAGTAAGCCTCAACTACATTTCAGCAAATATCCAGAGGACCAAATACAAACCTCCTGTCTGCCTATGAGATTTTTTTTTTCCTGCTATTTTATCCACATGCTATACATTGCCTTCCTGTTTAAGCAAAATCTCTACTTATCCTTTAAAGCCTACCAAAATATACACTGTACTAATGCCACTCCTTCTTAATATGATCTTTTGAACGTTTGCAGATACTATTTCATGTTTTAGAGTAATTTAGTCATTCTGAGAAGTCTTATAACTAACATGGAATGAGAGTGTTTTGGGGAGTCTAGAGAGGTTTTTGCTCACTTCATTGATCACCAGGGTTGATTTTGTCTGGTCCTTCTGCTGTGGCTCCTGTGATGATGACGTGGCTAATAATCTTCTTCTAACTACATTGCCACAAAAGTTCATTTGTTTTCTGAGCTGGTGTTTAAAGATGTGTGGTATTAGAATTTTTAAAATCGAACTTATTCATTAACTCAATAAGTATCTGCATGATCTTTTCAATTAAAACAGAAGTAGTAAATTGTTAAGCAGTGTAATAATCCCCTGTTATATAGTTTTATTCAAATTTTGATTGAAACAGCAAGAATAATTTCCTTTTTCCTAATTTCTAATGCTGACCTCTTATTCAACATAATCTTTTATAATTGCACTTAAATTATTTGTTTGCACATTTCATTAATCAACAAAACAATGCTTACCTAATGCATTAGTACTGGTCCTTGACTACTTGTTTATGCTTCATAAAATTTATATCCTCTGTATAATTTTTTTCTGTCTCTCTGCAACATATGATCTGATTCTTAATATGTAACTTTGGATATAGAAAGGCACACAATTCAACAATTTGGAAAAAAAAAAAAAAACCTTTCATATTGCCTAAAATGAAATCACTTACTTTCTTAACTCAGCAAACATACTGTATTACTGAGGTTGGGACATGAATCAATATGTATATTACTATAAAACTAGGATCGACAATTTTGTATTTGAATTGTTTAAAATTAATGTTTTTAAATAACTATTGTGATAATAAAATGTAAAGTTGCTTATCGTCATTGCTACTTTTAGTATCACCTTTGATGTAAATCCTATAGTGAACGTGTATTATCCATCATTCACCAAGAGACATAACCAGCAGAATGTACATGGGTAGATAGCTGCAACAAGGAGACTTCTTTGCTTCACACAGCTAGGAGGCAGAGAAGTCCCATGCCAGGGCAGTTGCAAGCTGGAGAGTCAGGAATACCATAGCATGGCTCAATTTAACTCAGAAGGTCTGATAACCTGGAGATGCAAGTCCCAGAGACTAAAAATTGAAAGACCCGGAATTTTGATGTATAATCCCCTTCTAGGTCATGGCAGAAATGCATTTTCTCTAAGTGACTGGCCATGATTCCATTGGGCAAACATCTGATTATCCTCCTCTGGAGAAGCAGGTGTGACCGAAGAGAGTTGTCCAGTCTGTACCAGGTTTCTTTCTCCCAGGAAATTTTGTACTCAATCGCACATGCGTACATACACCACTTCTATGTGCAGAGGCCTATTCTCCCCACCACAGTACAGGACAGTTTGGAAATACAGCCCAGTTTCCTAGTTCTTTGTCAGCTTGACTGGGCCCATTGTGACTTTTCTCACCCAACTTCTCACTCTGCTCCAATGGCACTATTTTTATTTATTTTTGTAATAACAGCTGAAAAATTGCATTCCTTCAGCAATTACTTTTCATATGTAAATGAGTTATATCAACACTCAAGACTGTAACATTTGAACTTAATTACCACTTCTGCCATGTGTATATTATAGAACCCTTTTCTCATTTTTTCTGCTTTTGTGAATATTTGAATGTAAATTAAAACCTAAGATAATAACAGCTGTGTAAGCTTGTATATGATGAGGTTTCAGTAGGTAGTTAATACAGCACAGTAATATAAAGAAGAACAATGTGATTTTAGGTTACTCTTACGAATTAGAATAAAACACTCACATATTCTTAAATAGCTACCAAAGACTTAACATTGACCTCAGTGTGACTAAATTTTAAACATACTTCTTTCTAACTCTAGGCCTCTTATGGTCCATTTCTCAGACACCTTCTTTTAGAAAACCTGTCATCCTAAATGGCTTCATGGTTCTTTTGACATACAATTCTTTAAAACCCTATTTATCAGTTTTATCTTTCTCAAAGCCCTGGGAGCCGCCATTTTGTATCACAATTTGCAAGGGGTCTACAGCCCTCCACTCTCAGTGAAGGTAGGCACCTCATGTTAGCAGAAACCTTGTAAAACCACCTCCTGTCGGGCAGATGGGATAAAATTTGTGTTTCCTCTGGGTAAAGCCAATTAGCTAACATTGCACCAAGTGTTTGAAGACTCTTGCCCTTGTTTCAACAGAGATGAATTCAAACTGAGTACTGGCTTCTCCCTGGTATTGCAATGGACACAAATGAAGTTTTCCTAATTACCTTTTGCTGTAAATTTTGGTTTTACTATACAAACTATAATTCTTACTACCAGAATCTACCCTTTCTGAAAAGTTTTAATATGTGTAAGAAAATGAGTAAAAGTAAAAAGAATAGTAAGGAAAAATCAATGAGAACATTAAGAGCTTGTAGAAGGTGGTTGAAAAGTATTTTCATTAAAAGCTGGTTATCATCCATGAAGCTATAGAAGGGGAATAAGTGAGAGGTCTCTGAGAAATTATGACACCTCAGGATACCACAAATTTTTGCTAAGAGTTTCAGATTGAAAATATGTACATTGAATAATACTGTATGACCATATTTTTCCTTGACATATGTAGAAGAATAAATAACAAAAAAGAATTAACACTCTCCCCTAGGTGTACAAGTGTCAGAAAATATAGCTACCCTCCTGAGCGTTATTGAGACTTTCTGCCCAGCACAGGCCGAATTATCATTCCTTCTGTCAAAACACACTGAAAATGAGGTGTGAATTGTAGGGATCATTTCACTTTTCCCATGATGAACTAATACCATAATGGTCCCCTTACTCAGCGAGTTGTTCTCAGTAAAATCAAGTAAATCGAAGTATTATATAAAGGATGGCACGAATCAATAATCTCTGGAAATTGTGTTCACTTCATGTCATGTAGCACAGTGGAGTTTGTAAACAGACTGACTACAAAGAATCTTCTGGGTATAGCTATTCTGTGTATAATTATTCTTTCTTTCTAAACATTGGCATTCAGTGTTTGAGAAAGTGGCATTAAGATGTTTAGTTAGAATAAGTTTAGTTCTTTTTGTTATAATATAATGCTTGTATATTAAGAGAAAACCTAGAATATATGAGCCTGCAATGTTTAGGAATCTAATATCATCCATAACCTACAATTTAGGGATATTCTCTTTAAATATTTCTTTAAAATTCACTTCCAGATATGTAGTTTAAAAAGCAGACTTTTAAAACTATTATTTTAGTATTATTACATTTGACTTTCATAACAGGTTTATAAAATAGATACTATTCTTATACTGTTTTAATCAGAGTAAAAACACCAAAGGTTAAATATCTTTTCGAAGATCACATTATTAACTAATAAAGCCAGATTTTACTTAGGCTGTAGAGTTTTATAGCTTATGCTATTATGTCTACATGCCAAATTTTTCTACTATCATATGCAGTTTAATTGTGAGGTTCATATAATCAGATATTTTAGCCTATTTTTCCATATGTCTCCTAAACATAAATTTCTAAAATGGCTTCTTAGTCAAAGTGCATACTCATTTAACAAAACTTAGATGCAATTATTAAAAAACCTTGATGTAACTTTTACCAATTTCATTTCAATTTATATTGTAAGAAAAGGACACTTAATTTCTGTACTCTCACAATGCATTTTTTCTGCTTTACTCCCATCACTATTGAGTCTGAAAATGTACACAAAGTAGCATATATTGGAAGTTAAACGTTTTTACTTATGCTTCAGAAGAGACAACATAATCTCAGATTCATCTTAAATTCATTAATTATATTCATGCAGTGCAGCTACTCTGTTAGATACAGTTAATAACACCAAATAAATACTATTTTCTGTTCTTTTAATTCTTTTGTTATTTATGAGGAAAGTCACCCATGGAAACAATATAAGACAGAATGAAGTGCTTGTCAATTACAAATGCAAGTATTACATCTTACAGAAAAATGAATAAAACCATGCCATTAATACTGGTTTAAGTGCTCCATGAAAATATACCTTTGATTCCATTTACAAAATTGATCTTGCTTTTAACTTTATCTCAATTGATTGCTTTTGAAACATCAATGGTGTTTGTCAGAATTTTGTAGATAGGGCATAGTACTTGAGAAAATGAAAAGGACAAAAACTTTGGAAACTGTGGTGGTACATGCCTATACTACCCAATATGCTGGCAAGGAAATCACAAGTTAGAAACCAGCTTGGGAAAGTTAGCACCACTCTGCCATAAAAAGAAGGAGGAAAAGAAAGCAGAAGCAGAAGCAGAAAAAGAGGAAGTGAAAGAAGAAGAGAAGAGGGAGAAAAGAAGAGGAGAAGAGGAGAAAGAAGAAGAAAGAAGAAAAGAAGGAGAAAGAAGCAGAAGAGAAAGAGGAAGAAGGAAAAAGGAAGGAAGGAAGGAAGGAAGAAGAAGAAGAAGAAGAAGAAGAAGAAGAAGAAGAAGAAGAAGAAGAAGAAGAAGAAGAAGAAGAAGAAGAAGAAGAAGAAGACATAAGGGGAAGAAGAGGAACAAAAATTGAACCCTGGGTTTAATACCTACTACTATCAAATTAAAAAAAAGAAGAAAAGAAAAAATATATTGATTTGAAGTGTTGCAGGAGAGAGAAAAAGGGAGAACTCAGGCCCATGCAGAAATGAGAGCCAACATTTATCAGGGCTCTCTTTCTGCACAGGAAGGGAATAGGAAATGGAGACGGGACATCTAGCCTCGTGAATCAGTGCTGTTGTGACCAGAAGAGAAATAACTGTGCTGCAAACATTTGCTAGGAAGTACAGTTGAGTCCGTCCCCACAGCTGTCACAGAGATCAGGGCAGCCGAGTACACTGAGGAACCACAGGACCTAAGGGACAAGACACCTTGGGTGGTGGAGGTAGACCATGTCATCTCCTGTTGTCACAGCCATGCAGAAGTGCAATCCACTAAAGCCTTTCTACGTTGTAACTCAAATCCTCAGAAATAAAGTTTGGGAGAGCAGTGTTTCATAGCAACCTGTGAAACCTCTCCCCCAGCCTGCAGCCTCTCCCTCAGAGGATGCCCCTGGTTCAGAGATGTGAAAATCACCACAGTGAAGCATTCATTTGCTTTCCCTGCCGACTCAGGCACCAGGAAGAGGAGAGATGATGCTGGCAAGTGTTAAAAACCTAAGGAAATTCAACTTGAAAGTCAGTATGTGTGAGCACTGGAACCATGTCCTGAAACCACAAAAGCCACAGTGAGTGACAGGGTCAGGAAAGACAGGGTACTTGAGCTGTCTGAAAAATATGAAACCCAAACTGCCCACAGTGAGCAAGTATCTGTGCATCCCTTTGTCTAACAGTTGGTTAAAAGTAACAGTTGGTTAAAAGTAAGTATGGGATAAATTAGTGTCTCCAAAACAAGCACCTAGGAATGGTTCTGGTTTGCTGTGGAATTTGATGCAATGAATATGACCATGAAAATACGACCTTTATGTAGGTCAGGGCTGTCATTTTGATGGAAGATTTTTGTAGCCTGACTTTAACCGTTGCTGCAGTTTGGACCTGGAATGTCTGTCTAAGGCCATGTGGAGGCTGAGGCCTCAGCCGGATGCTCCTGGAACATGGCAATAACCTTAAGAGGTGGGAAAAGTGGAAGTGGTCAGAAGCAGGGGTCAGTATCAGGGTCCTCTCGAAGGACTTAGTGAGGCATCCAATCTCATCCTCTTTTTTTCACACCCTGGCTAGAAGGTAAAAGGCGTTACTCTGCTCTATGCTGTGGCCATCCTGTGCTGCCACAAGTCCTTGAGAGCAATGTGACCAGTGACCATGAACTGAATCCTCTAAAACTGAGCCAAACTAAACCTTTCCTCTTTGTCAGTTGCTGTGGTGGTCAACTCGTAACACCCAGCTTAACTAAATCAGTGCAGTGCTGGGCGTAGAAGTTGCACCCGAGAATTGTTGCCACTAGCATAGAAAGAGAACTGAAGGGGATGACTGTGTGCTGTTGATTCTCCTGGAGAAGTGTGTCACACTAGTTTTCTTGATATGATCTTGGCTCTTCTCATCATAGGATCTTAGGACCTCTCTCTTGCAGGGCATATTGCTATTTTTTTGTGAGAAAATCTGGTCTTTACTTGCAACATCACTTCCAGGCTCCAAAGGGGAATATGGGATACTGTTGATTCTCCTGGAGAAGCTTATCATGCTGGCTTTCCTGATATGAACTCGGCTGCTGTCATCACTGGAGGAGTTTGGAACTTCTCTGTGGCTGAGGGTGGCTGTGGTATTTTTGGGAGAGCTAAGGTCATTACTTTGAGTACCACTGCCTGGCTCCAGCACAAAGCCATCAGCCTGCTGGCACAGATCCTTCATCTTGCTAGTGCAGACCTTCTAGCTACCAACACTGACCTTTGGGCCTTCCCAGAACAGAACTTTGATGCGGACTTGCATGAGACAATGTCATGGGCTCTAGGCCTCCATTTGGAGGGACACTAGTCAGCAGGGACCCAGGGCAAAAGGCCTTCGACAAAACATTCTAATGAAGGTAAGTGCCTGTGAATAAAGTCTATGGAGGCCAAAATTGTGGAAGGGGGTCCCTGCATCTCAACTGTTGGGTGCAGCTAAGAAAACTTGAAATGGCAGAAATTATTTTGTCCTTTCTTTCAAAAATAAATAAATAAGATCCTGGAAATTACTTGCAAAAAATAAATGAATAAATGAAAGAAAGAAAGATAGATTTATTTTGTTTCATAGACCTCAGTGCACTGACACTTGGCCACATCATGTTGACCCTCTGTGGTACACTACATCGAGAAAGGAGCACATGCAGGAGGAAACTATCCATCTCATGGTGGCCTGGAAGCAATCAGAGAGAAAGATGGAAAGGAAATAGCATCCCAGTAGCTCCTGCAAAGGCATGTCCTCAGTGACAAAATTTCCTTTCCTGGCCCTCATCTCCTGAACATCTCACAGTTTCTAGTGCTTCCAGAGACTAGGGACCAAGTCTTCAATTACAGGAGGCTTTAGGGAACATTTAAGATCACCAATATAGCCTATTTGTAAGGAAATATTTTTCTTATTTTCCTAAGACATTATGCTTATTGACTGCAATGTGTATAATAAATCTATCAGGATGAAACTGTTTTTTCTTAAAGAATGTTTTGTCTAAATGTAATAATAGTAACAGGAGTGTATAAAGATTAAGATATACTTGTATTGTTATAGCTACTGTTTTGATCAATAAGTATTTTTCCCCATAATGGGCCCTGAACTATGTAGGCATTCATCAACATGTATGAGCATAGAATTATTCTGAGAATTTTGGGATTTGTTGTGAGTTTTATCTTGATTTGCATAGACATTATACTTATGGGAAAGAAACAAATTAATGATTTTTGGATAGTTTATTGTACATCAGCCTTGACCATTTGTAACCCTTTTTCCCAGTTTTGAAATACTCCTACCAAGGCTGTAAAATGAAGGCTAAATATTTATCCTTGTCTACCTTGGGTAAAGGAAGTTCTTTAGTGGTTTTATATTATATGGATATTGTCACTTGATGTATTGCTTTAATCATTGTGTTGTTTTAATCAGCGAGCACATGTGTTTAGAGAGATCTGACATGCATAATATAATGAATGCCAAAAATAACAAGCAGGGAAACCTCTGGGTCCTCTCTAATTCCTAAATATAATATTATCTCTGAACCAAATGAAAGTGTCTCTGATTCAATTTTTTCAGGAGAATATGATCAATTTATCTTCTCCCAAAGAGAAATAGACAGAAAATAGAGAGGCAGTTGGAACCTAGAATGTATTCAGAGATGTCCTAGGCATGTAGAATAAATATCACTTTCATTGTATAAATAAACATTTTAGAGGTATTAAGTTGTGCCCCTTTTCCTATTGTTCTAAAAGAAAATAAATGGATAAGCATCTTGAAATGAATACACCAGAGTGGACACAATTTTTTAGTCTTTATTCACTCCAAAAATGTATAATTACTGTCATGGTCATGTTCGTGTTCATGATATAAAGCACTATTTCTTATCTGTTTGCTAAGTGTCAGGCACTATGTTGAGGACATTACAACACTATGCTTATTTTAATCCCTACAATATATTAGAGATAGCATTCTTATATTCATTTTGTAAAATGAGCCAACTAGAGTCTACAGACTTTAGGCAACAAAAATGAATTAAAATAAATAAATGAGTGTGTTTGTAGTTTTGGTTGTATCTTACAATCTATTCCACTGATCTTCAGATCTGTTTTTATTCCAGTATCATGCTGATTTTATTACAGTAGCTTTGTAGTATAATTTCAAGTCAGGGATTGTGATGCCTCCTGCCGTGCGTTTGTTACTTAGAATTGCCTTTGCTATTCTAGGTCTCTACTAGTTCCAGATGAATTTTAGGAGTGATTTCTCTATATCTGTGAGGTATGCTAGTGGTATTTTAATTGGAATTGCATTAAATCTGTATAACAATTTTGGGAGAATGGCCATTTTCACAATGTTTGTTCTTCCTATCCATGAACAAGGGATGTCTTGCCATCTTCTGAGATCCTCTTCAATTTCTTTTTTCAGAGTACTGTAACTTTCACTGAATAGATCTTTTACTTCCTTTGTTAGAGTGATTCCTAACACATACTCAGCCACCGTATCTTTGACAAAGGGGCCAAATACATTCACTGGAAGAAAGATAGCCTCTTTAAAAAGTGGTGCTGGAAAAACTGGCTCTCCATATGCTGAAAACTAAAACTAGATCCATGTCTATCACCATATACTAAACTAAAGTCAAAATGGATCAAAGATCTAAATATCAAAACAGAAACATTAAATAAACTAGAAGACAAAGTAGCCAGAAATTCTGAACACATAGTGGGTGGAAGAGAATTCATAAACACAAATCAAACTTGCATGGGAAATAATTTCCAGAATCAACAACTAAGACCTCATCTTATTAAAAAGTTATGCATGTCAAAAAAAATCTCCAACAAAGTGAAGAGAAAACCCACAAATTGGGGGGGGGTCCTAGTCAACTATCCCTCACATAAAAGACTTCTATCCAGAACAAAAAAGAATTTTAAAAAAATTCAGGCCCCTAAAATTCAAAGATCCAATCCAAAAATTGGCATCTGAGATGAATATACACTTCTGAGATGAAGAAATACAAATAGCAAATAAATACACAAAAAAATGTTAAGCATCATTTGTCATTAGAGAAATGCAAATTTAAAACCACACTGAGATTGAGTTTCACTCCAGAAAGAATGGCCATGATAAAGAAAACTACCAACAACAAAAGCTGGAGAGGCTGCAGGGAAAAAAGAACTCTTCTGCACTATTGGTGGGAGTGTAGACTGTTGCAACCACTGTGGAAATTAGTGTGGAGGTTCTATAAAAGTTTGGGATTGGAGATACCATTTGACCCACTATTCCACTTCTGGACATATTCCCAGAAGAACTGATATCACATTGATATATGTGCACCCATGTGTATAGCAGCACAGTTTGTAATAGCTAAACCTTGGAAACAATCCAAGGGCCCATCAAATGAGGAATGGATTTTTTATCCATTCCTCATTTGATGGGCCCTTGGATTGTTTATACAAAGTACCACATTGTATAAAGTAGTACTTTATACAATGAAGTACCACTCAGCTAGGATCACATTTAGGCTTTTATAAGTAAATGGATGCACTTGAGACCATACTCAGAAGTGAAATAAATCAAACTCACATGTGTAAATACTGTATAGTCTCCCTAGTGTAAGAAACTGAAACAGTAAATAAGATACAAAATCTTAAACAAGTATTGTGAAAGAGAAGAAACTGCTAAAAGAGGAAAAAAATAACTCACAGAAAAAGAGAAAAGAAGGAAGAGAAACAAAATAAGATATATATTCATGTATATACACACTTAAGATTACTAAGAAGATTGTACTACTAATTCTATTAGTTCTTGGAACAAAACAGATAACATCCGTAGGATTAGATCAATTTTGCATGACTATTCTGGTAATTCAAATAAGACTTATGAAGATAATTATGCAAAACAACAAAAATTGTTATATTTCTCCACCTTGTTTTGAAAGTCCACATTGTTACTATTTTGGGCTCTTAGATATAATTATTTATTTGTTGTTTTGTTTTTCCCTCCAATGCAGAAAGGATTGATGTACATGTACAGGCTTAAATATGCCTAGAACATCACCTAAAGGGTTTATAAGAATTGATTGCAGTATGAGCAACTACACTGAAGAAAATGACACACCATGGTAGTCATTGATGATTTCCTATCATTTTGATTGAAAAAAACATCAATGCTTTTGTTCTTGGTTTTGATTGGTTTTAGTCTGTTTTCAGTTATTTGATTTCAATATGTATGAAGATCTGGGCAGTTATTTTGAAGAAAACAAGAGACATTATGGTAGCCATTATTGATTTCCTAGTGTCTGATCTTGAAAGCCCTTAAGGCTCTCATTCTTGTATTTTGATTGCTTTTTTACTATTTTGATGTGTATTAACTTATTGTGTGTGAAGGTGGGTACAACTATTTTGAAGAAAACAAGAGACACTATGGTAGCCACTGTGATTTCCTGCTGTCTTTTCTTAAATCCTGTGTTATTTGCATTGTTTTACTCTGCTCTGCTTTGTTCTGTTTTATTCTCTTTAAAAAAATAAATAAACAGGAAAGAAAAGAAAGAAAGAAAGAAAGAAAGAAAGAAAGAAAGAAAGAAAGAAAGAAAGAAAGAAAGAGAGAAAGGAACCTAACTAAGCTCTGAGACTTTTTTTAAGGAAAAACTTTAAATTTTAAATAAGGAGAGTTCTTTCTTATGGAAAGAGCTAGTACAATCATACATTTGAAAAGAGAAACAACTTGTGTTGCACTGGAGGGAAGGAAGGGTGAGAGGCTGGCAGAGTTGGCTGAACCTATGATTCAATTTCCCATGTGAGGCAAAAATTTCCCCAACGTGGATAAACAAACTGCACAGTACACCTTTAACCATTATCAGTCCTTTCAAATATCTGGTCAACATGAAAAGACAAAGAGAGGAAAGGCTGAAAGGAAAGCAAAACAAAACAGAAAAACAAACAAAAAAATAACCCTCTCAAAAATCAAGCACGCCCAAAAGGCTTTTGACTACAGGAGTCAAGTCATAAAGTCTAAAGTTTAGATTACAGGATCTCTTTTAAACAGAGAGGGAAGCCTCTTAGATCTGTTGCCATGTTCATAAACCTTTTCATATTTTATGTATGTGTATGATTAAATATGTTTTAAAGATACAGGCAGACATCTTATGTTCAGACCACCTGTGCCACTATCTTTTCCTCTTCTGTAACTTATATGCATTCATGATTGTTTTTATACTCCAACTGCCAGGTTCATGGACAGTCAAGATATTTGCATGCTGTACCTTTAATTTATTGTTATATCTCTCTGGTACCTATTTGCTCTTCCACCTTATTTTAATGCTTCGTCCTGTCTTTAGTAACACATTCAGGAAATTTTTATTAAATATTTCATTGACTTCACAGTCTGTCACAGAATTTATAGAGTATTTGTGACATTATAGATAGTCACTTTTTTTACCTTTTTTCTTTGCCTCTGGGGTCTTAAATGATTATGATTTTTTGCTCTCATTTCCCTAACCAAGTATTCAGTTAATGTTAAATACAAAAATGGCAACAAATATTATTTTTTCTTTTCTAATGTTTTACTACATCTTTTGACAGAAAGTATTTTAGTTCAAAACAGGATAAAAGAAGAAAATAAATTGCTATCCACTTTTTACACTTGTTTTGAAGTTACATGAAAAGAGATGTAGGATAATTTATGATAATTTGTAGTTACCCTATTTTTTCTCTCCTGGTCAAAATGCATACTTTTATTTCTAAGGGATTCTTCTCAAGTTAATTTCTTGAAGCTGTGCTAAACAAAGTTTATTTGACATTGTTAAGTACAGTTTAAATGAAACCAGGTTAAAAATACCCAAAAATAAGGAAGTCAGCAATAAAAAAAAAATAAACAGCTTAAAATGGACAAAAAACCTGAATGGACATTTTACCTAAGAACATATGAAGATGGCAAGTAATTATATGAAATATGATCACCATTATATGCTATTAAGAAATGTCAAGTTGTAACTACATTTAGGTACAATTACCTACTTTCAAGAACGGCCAAGCCCCAAAGCATTGCCAGCACCTAATGCTGTCAAGCATGTGGACAACAGGAATGTTCCTTCCTTGCTTGCAAGAATGCAGAATGGAAATTATAGCCACACAGACACTTGTCCTCAGGTGTTTATTCAGAGTTGCCGAAATATGGAAGCAACCATGACACTCTGCAGTGGGTAAATGAATACATTAGCTGTGGTACAGCCAGGAAATAGGATATTGCTTAGCAATAAAAAGAAGTGAGCTATTAAGCAATAAAAAGTATGGATGAAGCTTGAATCCATATAACTAAGTGAAAAAAGACAAGCAAATAATTGGGTATTGTGCGATTCCAACACATGTCACTCTGCAAAAGGCTAAACTATGGAAATGTAAAAAGATCAGTAGTTGCCTATAGTCAGGAGGAGAGGAGGGATTATCAGGCAAAACACAGAGGAATTTTAGGATGGTGAGCTATTCTTCATTAAACTGCAATTGTGAATACGCATCTGTCATAGTCTCCCTTCTAATTTCATGACATCTTTTTGTTTTCTAAATTTTGCATGTGAGTAAAAACATGTAACACTTGCATTTTCATTCTTGCTATTTTCCTTAACATGGTGTTCTCTGCCTGGATCCATTTTTTTCTGCAAATGACATGATTTTGCTCTTTTAAAATCACTAATAATATTCCGTTGTGTCTATACATGTTCTTTATCTATTCACCCATTGACAGGCATCTAGGCTGATTCTATAACTGGCCTGTTGTGATGTGATTATGCAGGTGTCTGTGCAGTACCTTAACTTTGATTCTTTCAGGTACCTATCAAGGAGTGGCATAACTGAATCCTTCAATGGTTCTGATGTTTGTAATTTGAAAGACCTCTGTACTATTTTCATAGTGGTTGTAATAACTTTCATTCCCACCAGCAGTGTAAAAGGGTTTCTCTCTGCATTTTTCCCTGCATTTAATATTTCTTATACTTTTTTAAAAAAATTATTTATTTACTTTTTTGTTTCTTGCACTCCTCATGATAGCCACTCTGACTGGAGTGAGATGAAAGCATCCTTGATGTTTAAAGATGTTGAACATTTTTTCATATAATTATTGTCTATTATACTACTGCACAGCAAGTCTCTGAAAAGATCGTAGCAGAAGTGAAACAACAAATGGATATGGCTATAGAAAAAAATCTTAGGTAAAAAAGAAATGATGACTAAAACGAGAGACATTGAAGTAGACATAGATTAAAAGAAAATAGAGGAGCTTAGGCGAAAGATAGAAACAATGAATGACCAACAAAGGAAAGAAATGGACCCCATGAAACACATCCAAACAGAAATTCAGGAGATTAAAAATTCTATTGAAATTATATATAACAGATTGAATGAAGGTAAGTACAGAATATCAGATCTAGAGGACTGGTCTGCAGCCATAGACCATAAAAAGAATGATATCTTAATAAAGCAGCAGGAAAATCAATCCAGCAGCTGCAAGATGAAGCAAAGAAGACCCAGACAGGGTTTCTCATTGAAAAAGAAAGCTAGAAATAGTGGAGATGCCTTTAAAAAACCTCTTCATGAAAGAAATGACAGAAAACTTCCCAAACATTGTTAAAGAATTTGATATACAAATAAGTGAGGCATACAGAACTCCAAATAACCATGGTCAATAAATCTACACCGAGGCGTATACTAATGAAGATTCCAGAAATTCAGCATAAGAAGAAAATAGTTGAAGCAAATGGAGAAAAGAAACAAGTCACCTATAAAGGAAATCCAATCAGAATCACAGCACACTTCTCATAATTAGCTATCAAATCAAAGAGATCATGGAGTAAGGTATTTCAGGTCCTGAAAGAAAACAATCACCAACCTGGATTGGTATGCCTGGAAAAACTAAAATCAATGGACAAATGAGATGCTTCCATGACAAAGAACAAGTACAGAAATTCATGACCACAATACCAGCTCTCAAAAATGCTCAGAAGGATATTTAACTAAGAGATGATGAAGACCACATTTGACAAACTGCAGTGAAAGGAAGCCATCAATAAATGTAGTTAAACAGAGAGGAAAGACAAGGAACAAACAAGAAAATAATATGAGAATGGTAAGCTAATACCTATCACATATAACCATCAGTGTAAATGGTCTCAATTCACCAGTCAAAAGAAACAGATAGGCAGAATTGTTCAAGAAACAAGATCCAACAATATGTTGCATACAAGAAGCACATGTAACTAAAAAAAAAAAAAATCATACACTAAAGGTGGGAAACAATACTCCATGTAACAGGAACCTAGAAAAAATGAAGGTAGCTGTTCTACTTGCAGACAAAGTGAACTTCAAGCTAAGACTGATGAAAAGAGACAAAAAAAGGTCACTACATACTTTCTAAGGGAAAACTCCAAGAACAAAAGACAAAAATCATAAATATCAGTGCCTCAAATATAAGGACACCCAACTACATAAAACAAATATTAATGTACTTGAAACATCAAATAAGCACTAACATAATTGTAGTAGGCAACCTTAATATTCCACTGTCACAAACAGACAGGTCAAGTAGACAAAATATTACAGACAGTTATCAGAACTAAGCCAGAACTAAGTGAATGAAAGGACTTAGTAGATGCCTACAGAGTGTACCACCCCACAACATCAGAAAATATATTCTAGTCAGGGATTTAGCTCAGCAGCATAAAAGCCTGCCTGGCAACTGCATGGTCATCAATTCGATCCCTGGTACAAAAAAAAAAAAGAAGAATATACATTCTTTGCAGCTGTATATAGAATGTTCTCCAAAATAGATGACATATTAGCTCATAGAACATGCTTAAGTAAATGCAGAGGAGATGAAATTATCCCATGCATATTATCTGACCAAAGTGCAATAAAAATGGAAATCAGTGGCAAAAGAAACAATGGAAACTACATAAATACAAAGAAATTAAATAATGACCTCTTGAACATCTAATAGGTTACAGATGAAATTAAAATGAAATTAAACAGTATCTATAATTAAATGGTATGCCTATACAATGTTCTGGAATTTATGGGATACAATAATAACAGTCCTAAGAGGACTGTATAGCAGTGAATTCTCACATCAGGAAAACATAATTAGCTCAAATAAACAAAGTAATGTAGAACCTCAAACTTCTAGAAAAAGAACAAATCAAACCCAAAGCTCATACAAGAGAGGAAATTATAAATATAAAGGAAGTAATTAATATAATTGAGACTAAGAAAACAATGCACAAAATAAATTAATTGAACAGCTGGTTTTTGAAAGAGTAAGTAAAATTGGTAAACCCTTAGCAAGTCTTATCAAAATAAGGGGGAGAATGATTCAAATTCATTCAAGTAGGAATGCAGAGTGAAATTGCGATGAATCCTGCAGAGACTGAGAACATCAATACCTATTTCAAGAACCTGTATATTAGTAAGATGAAAAATATAGAAGAAATGTACACAAGCAACAAACTCACTAAGTGAGAAATTAGAGAAAAAACACATTTCTCAGTAGTATTGGATAAAATGACATACTTAAGCAATCTAACAAAGGAAGTAAAAGATCTATACATTGAAAATTGCATACTCTTCAAAAGGAGATGGAAGAGAATATCAGAAAATGGAAAGACATCCCTTATTCATGGGTACGAAAAACCAACAGTGAAAATGTTCATATTCCCAAGTTTCTCTAAATTTTGATGCAATACAAATTAAATTACCATTAGCATTCCTCACAGAAATAGAGAAAGCATCCCCAAATTTCATTTGGAACTAGAAGAGACATAGAATAGCAGAAACCAATTCTGGACAACAAAGGCAAGTCAGAAGGCATTAAAATCCCTCATTTGAATTGTACTACAAAGTGTGATTTTTTTAAAAAAGCATGATATATGATTTAAAAAGACCTGAGAATAATTGGAACAGATTAGAAAATGCAGTAATAATCCAAACATACCACCTTTTCTTTGACCAAGGGATCAAACATGTTCACTGGAAGAAAGGTAGCCTCTTTAATAAACAGGGCTGGAAAAATTGACTTCCCATATGCCTAAGAAGAAAACTAGACCTATGTCTCTCACCATGCACTAAATTAAAATCGAAATGGATCAAAATATAAATATTGAAACAAATACTAAATCTGCTGAAAGAGAAACCAAGCAGCACTCTTGAATGTATACGTGTAAGTACAAATTCCACAAACAAAATCTTGACTGCACAGGATATACTGCCAAGAATCAACAAATGGAATTCCATCCTATTGAAAAGTTTTTGCCCAGCAAAAGAAATTACCAACAGAGTAAAAAGACAATCCACACAGTGGAGAAAAACATTAGCCAGTTGTCACTCAGACAAAGGTCTAGTATTTAAAATATAAAGAGAATTCTAACAACTCAAACCCTACAAATTTAGAAATCTAGCTCAAAAATGAGCATCAAGATGAATAGAAATTTCTCAGATTAAAAAAATACAAACAGCAAACAAACGTATGAAAAAGTGTTCATCATCACTGGTCATTTGAGAGATTTCATTACACTCCAGAAAGAATGGTTATCATCAAGAAATCAACTAATAACAAATATTAATTGAGACTGCAGGGAGTAAGGTGTGTGTTTTTGGAAGTGTAGATTGGTGAAACCACTGTGGAAATCAGTGTGGAAATTCTCCATAACATTATAACTAAAGGTTCCATTTGACCCAGCTATTCCCTTTGTGAATATCATAGCAGAAGAATTAAAAACATTATACCTCAGCAGCATATATGCACCCATATTTATAGCAGTGTAGTTTGTAATAACTAAATCTTGGAAACAACTCAAACACCCATCAATGAAAACATGGATATAAGAGACATGTTTTTGTTTAATATAATATGTTGCCACTCTTCCAAAGAAAAGGATATACTTGAGATATTTTTAGGTAAATGGATGCACCTTGAGACCACACTCTTAAGTGAAATAAATGAGACACCCATACTTAAGCATCACATTGTAGCCCTCATGTGAGAAACTGAAAAAGAAAATAAGTATCAAAAAATGCAATAGATATTGTGAAAGAGGGACAAATTTTTGAAAAGGAAAGAAGAGCAAGCGAGGGGAAAGGGGGAAAGTAAAGATAGGAAGTGAAAAAATTGATAATGAAAGATAAAATTGAAACAAATCTTTGCAATATGGAGGGGCAGTGTAGTTAAAAGTAAGGAGGGGATTGTTAAAAGAAAGGAATTAAGATATATCATATACAGGTACAAATTCCCTATAATGAATATTATCAATAGGTATATCTAAATTATGCCAATTATACTAATAAATGTAATAGAAATGAGAGTCATCTTTTAAAAACTATGTTTTCTTTGTATTTTAACCTTTGCAAACTTGAAAATGTAAGTAACTTTTCAAAATAAAAAATATTATACCCACTCTAAAATATATTTATGGATATACATATATAAACTTACATTTATATACAAGGATAGATATCAGGTCCTGACCTAGATCCTGAATCTTCCAAATGAGTGTATGGTGAAAGCTTAAATAAATGTCAAAAATGGTAGGATTTTAGGGCTCCAGGAGGGTCAAAACCCTTTAGTTGAGTTTGAGACTGATGGTTAAGGCAAAGACTTCCCTGGACCTCCCATATTTATTAAATCAAAACAAACAGGGGTTGGGGTGAGGAAAGCAAGGTAAATGTTCAGGACCTTGGGAGTCACTTCAAGCACATCTCCAAATAGTACATTACGCCAGTTTAGGAGAACTGTCTTATCTCCAGGATGACATTTATGGTAGGAGTGTGACTGCAGGAGTGAGGTTACTTCAACTGCTATCTCTATTTACTTAATTATTGCTGAAGCCAAGGTGTCCTCAGTTGTGTCCTTATCTTGTCCTTTGAGGTATCTCTGGCTTCATAGGTAACTACAGGCCTCAGCCAGGACCAGTGATTCATAGAGGTTCACTTACTATGAATCAGCTCCTGTCACAAAGCAAGGGGCCTAGGCTTAGGACAGACTCACAGATGAACATAGAAAGTCAGTTAGTTGATTTTCAGTTCTTCTCAGAGCCACTTTGTAGTGGTCTCCAACAGATAGATAACATTTAAAACAAAAAATAATTACTTTTAAGTACTAAGAGTATTGAGAATATAGTTACTAGAAACATTCTTAATATCACCATGCTATGATTTGTATAATGATTAGGTTGCCAAAATAAATTTTTATTAATTTTGTAGCAAGTTTAGGTTTTTATAAATCATTGCATTATTTTAAAATCATTGTGTTTATTTCAAAAATGGATGGCCTATCATTATGCTACGTACAAAAGTGGAAGTAAACATCACATAAAATCAGAAAGCCAGTTATAAACTGTTTTTCAAAAATCTTTAATAAAGTACAAAATGTCATTTCAGAATCATTCAAATTCATGCAAATTTTTATTAACTAGAATAAAGAGTAACATGCTTATATCTATAATGTCTCCCCAATGTCTAATGTGTTCAGAGGAAGGAAACTGGATCATAAGGGCATTAAAGTTCATAGTTTAAAGTACTCAGGAGTTGGAGCAGTTAAAAGGGGGCAGGTCACAGGAGGTAAAACATAAAGTGTGTATTTTTCCCCTGGCACATTCCTCTCCCTCCCTTTGCATATTGGCTGCTGTCAGTTGAGCAGTTTGGTTTCACCACGCCATTGCACCATTCTGTCGCTGACTTGGAGCCTGCTAAGCACAAACTGACCCTTCTGAATCCATGAGTCAAATAAACCCCTCCTCCATTATAATGCGACTGTGAGATATTTTGCCCTAGCAGAGGGAAAACTGCTAAGTGACAGTTCATCAGGATAGCATAACAGTGATAACTGCATACAACTCTAATAGCATTTCTTTGAAAAACATGAAAAAAATAAAAACATTAAGATACAAAATAGACAATTTCACAAATATGGTATAAATCCTTAAGACTTTCAATATTTAATAAAACAAACATATGAAATATCAATGAGGCATAGAAGGTCTAAGAAAAACTATCACAGTTGTATCTAATTGACATTTACAAAACACTATGAACAAGAACTGTTTAATACACATTTCCAATGTACATGCTGAAGTCATCAGGTTAGAACATACCATGTTCATAAGACAAGTTCAAATAAAATGAAAATGCATCTAACGCCATAAAAATCTCTAAGTGATACAGGATTAAGATTAAAAAAAAAAAAACCATTTCCACAGTTTACATAAGCATTCTCCAAATGGCCAGGTGTTAGAGACATGGTCTTCAGCGGGAAGCTTTCAGGGATAGTGGGAGAGGAGACCTCAGTGGAGGTCTTCCGATCATGGCAGTTAAGTCCTTGTATCAGATTGTGGGTGCCTATTTTCTTATTGTCTCACTTCTGCCTTCTGACCAGGAAGTAAACACCTTTATTCCCTATGTTTCCCTCCATGATATGCTGCCCTAAATCAATGGAGCGTATTGGCCATGGATGTACTTCTAAAGTTTGAACTAAAATAAACATTTTCACTTCACAAATTGTTTAGAGATTTTATTATAGATATGGAAAGCTAGCTAATGCAAATACTATAGAAAAATTTCAAATACCTGGAAATTTTATAAAATGAAAAATATGTATTTGATGTATGTTTACATATTTTTATATATTTTTTTGTTACAAAGCAGAAAATTGCACTAAGTATTCTATATTGGCTGATTGACTAGCATCTTTTCTCATGGACGTGATCACTTATACAAATTGTACTCTAATAGAGTAAAAGTCATTTTCTGAGCCGTACACAAAGATTTAAAGCAAAGTTGCATAACAGGACTTCAAAACAAAGTAATAGGAACTGAACAGTGGCCACTATAATGTCTCTTGTTTCTTCAAAATAGTTGCACATACTGCCACACATAATAAAACCAATGAAATTCAAACAGAACTAAAACAATCAAGACAAAAGAATGAAAGCATTATAGGACTTCAAAACAAGATAAATTAGTTTTAGTCTATTTGTATTGTTTGACTTTATTATGTATGAAGGTATCAACAGCTGTTTTGAAGAAAACAAGAAACATTATGGTAGCCATTGTTTATTTCCTATTGTCTTGCTTTGATGTCCTGTATCACTTGCATTGCTCTGTTCTGATTTGCTTTATTCTGTTTTGTTTTGTTTTGCTTTGTTTTATTCTCTTTAAAATAAAAAAGCAAATTCACATTGTGTTCAATATCTACACCTATCAATACTATACAATAATGCAGAATCATAGCATTTACAAAATATAATAAAATATAGGTTGAAAGTTTATTGTTTTCAAATTTATTACAGTAAAAGACACACCACTATTAATCTTTCTCAAAATATTTTTTCTCACTTTTAACACATAGTCTCATCAATCTTGTCACTTTCTGAAGCAGCTTTGGAAATCTTCTTTTCTGAATGCCTTTAGTTATTCTGTCCTGGCTGCCTTGCTGTCTTGAATAGATTTGACAAGTTTATCTTTCCTTGTAATTTTGACATCGGAAAAGCTCCAGAAATCGCAGTGTCAGGCTGAGGGAATGAGGGCATACAGTAATGTTTTAGGAGCCTGCCTTGCTATTGGATGGCACCCAGTTGCAGTATTCTTTGTATTTCTTTTTGCAACTTGTAAAGATATTCATGAAAATGAAATTTCAGAACTGCTTCAGATAGTTTCAAGGACAGTGGGAAAAGTGTCTCTGAATGGTGGAGGAGTATTTTAATATGATCAATGGCAATGTATCTGTTACTGTAATTTTTGGAATTTAAATATATATCCAATACATTATTTTGATCACTTCCTGCATTTGTTCCTAGTAGTCTGAGCCTCAGGGTCAATTTCTGAGACATGAAATACAAACAAAGTGTCAAATTCTCACTCAGATTCTTACTATGTCTTCATTTTAGCTCTTGGGCTCACACTGTATTCCTTTCACAAAACACCTTTATAAAGAATCAAATGGGATTCATTTTAAATCTGATGTCACTTTGCATGAAAAAAAATTTCTAGTGCATACTGAGATTTAATACTGGATACTTAATTATCATTTTCATTATTATATCATTTTTATTATTATATCAAAATACTCTTGACAACACATGTATATAATTTGTTTTTATGAATATTTTCTTAGCATTTAACTCCTGAGATATGAACTTACTAATACTAAATCTGACTATGCTTAAAACCTGTTATTGTATAGTTTACTTTCAACTATTTTGGAAAATCCTTGCTATTTTTTGTTTACTCTACCCTTTATGCCATTTTTTCAATTCAAGTGCTCCTCTACAAATAAATTTTTAATGCATTTATTTATCTAAGTGTCATTCACTGAAAACTATTGAATTACTATTCACACATTATATAATGTAATTTTTACAGAATAAAAGTTAGAGCTGAAAGTTATTGGATGTTCATAAAACAAAACAATGCTCTGGACAACGCCAATGGGCCAGAAAGACTTTATTAAATACAGTCGAAGAAGATCAGAAAGCGATCTGAACTCAATTCCACTGAAAGAAAAGCCGTGGGAATTTTTAGAAGCTGGAGTGGAAATTAGGATGGATTGAGGATCTTCTGTGTTTGCTAACTGGCTTTACCCAAAGGAAAAGTAATCTTTCTTATATTTTTATGACAGGAGTTTAATTTTTACAACTCAGAGCATGGTGCTCCCTGGATTTAGGTTCCTACTCTACCACAAAGACTGGGAAACTGCGAACCTTCCTCCTTGTTGATTATATTTTAAAGGAATGGCTTTCAATCTCTCAAGAAAACCAGTCTGAAGTTGTACGACTGGCAGGAAACCTTTAGAAAGATCCACAACTCAAGAGCAAAAAAGTAATTTATAATGAAATGTTTTCTATAGGAAATGTTTTAAGAACAGGAGAGGCAGAAGGACCTCTGTATTTAGGTCACCTAAAATAGTAAGAGGCAAGGTTGTCATGGGGTCAGAGAGAAGTAACCTGTCTAATACGTGGTTGATCAGAGAACAGTATTAAGGGAGTGTTGTTTAGTGTTAATTGTTCAAATAATTTTAAAATCAATTGTGAATGATTGTATCATTTGAGAATTTCTTGGGTTCAAAGTTGAAAACTGAAATGTGTTAAATCAGAGAGAATGAGGTGGGCTTTTCAGTGATTTGCATGACTTGGCTGGTGTAAATTTCATTTATGAATTTTTAAATGAAACATTTTAATTATTATAATTAATATCTCATGTTAAAATACATAAAACACTCAAAGATGATACCTTCCATATAGATACTATTACAAGTATCAGAACTAGAGTGACCTAGTGCTTTCGAGCTGAAAGAATTTAGTTTAGTTACATTAGCTATTTGAAAATATAAAAATTCCTCAATGGCTAATATTAATTTTGTATTTTATAGTTTCTCATTTTGTCTTTTTTTCTCTTAAAGGGGTATTGCCATTTTGAGAACATTGTCCTACTTTCCTCCTGACAAATATATAACTAATTTAATTTTCATTTGTTCATGATAAATCAAAATATGAATCAGGAAATATTAGAAAATGTGTTTGCACATTCAAGTTCAAAATAACTGGTTTATCTACCACATTTGAAATACTCTGTCTTAAGTGTTAACATGCTTTCATTATCATTATTACCTGATTTTCATCTATAACCTTGAAGATTATGAAATTAAGTAGTTTGTCCAGTGTTTTGTCACTAATGTTTATAAGAACGTAGACTTAATTCATGTTTGGCTCACTCTAAATCTTAG
Organism: Dolichotis patagonum; assembly: GCA_004027295.1. NCBI lineage: Eukaryota > Metazoa > Chordata > Mammalia > Rodentia > Caviidae > Dolichotis > Dolichotis patagonum. The sequence continues at coordinate 25,207 of PVJX010004164.1, read as the reverse complement.
GCTATTTCCCATAAATTACACACGTGCTATGGGACAAACTGCTTCAGTGAGCATGCTTTTATTTCTTCTTGATATACAATGCCTTTCATAAATTATAAACTCAAAACTCATAAATTATTGCCTAATTAGGTATTTTTAGATAATAGGAATATAGCCAAGGGTATATCCGTTCTCAACACTAGTATATGACCAGCTAATCCATGACAATCATTCGTAATAGCTTTGCAAGGCTAAAAGGAAATATCTTGTTGTTAAGCATTACTAGTTTAGGCAGACATGTGAAGGAAAACTCCATCTTTATATACAAGAAAAACTGAAAAGGAATCATTTACAGTCTGCTCACTGTCACTCCCCAGCAAGCAGAAGAAAACTAATTATTTACCCTACATCCCTGCCCCCACACATGTGTACATGCATTCCAACACAGATCAGCATTATTGTATGGAAATCATTCACAGCCAGAGCCTCCAGGCCTCTAATTGAGTGCTCAAGTCAGAAGAAAAGCATAAATAAGTTTGTCTGGCTTTGTATTAAAGAATTCTGAGAATGAAATATGTGGGAAGTTTTCAATCACACAACTTCAGCTACAGTAAGACGATAATGGGTCACTTCTGAGGAAAGTGAAAATCTTTAGTTTTGCATTAATAGATTGTTTCTGCAGTTTATTTCTATTTACTAAGTAGTTTTCTACTCAGACACAATCAAGAGGATGGGGAGATTGTATCCTTAAATGTACTGAAGTATTATCGACGCAGAGGGGAAAAAAGCCGTGGCATCATATTCTGGACGGTATCTGGACAGTCCTCTCTGACCATGTTGGAACCAGCTGCAAGACAGAGTGGACAGACAAATCATGGGATAACGTAATCATCTCAACACTCTCTTCTTGGTGCTTCACTCCTCTGCATTTGTATTTATATCTTATTTACAGAAGTAATATGTTAGGTAAAATTCTTGTTGGAAACCTCTCTATATGAACACTCCGTGTATCTATATTTATACATATAGGTATGTATTTGTGTATATATGTGCACACATGTACATTGTTAAAAGTCTTGCAAGATTACATTTGGAAATATCTGAACTAATCAGGACCAAATATGTACTTTAGACCTGTCTAAGTAAACGTTAGTGCAAATATAATGGGTTGAAATGTGAAGTCATGTGTATGAAAAATTGTTTTTCCTACTGTGAGGAACTTACTTACATTGGAAACCAAGGTGTAATTTTCCCAATAAAGCTGTTTTAAAAATTGTCTGATTTTTAAAATTTATTTGTGTTTTCACATACTTTTTTCTCTAAGGATTATAAGAAAATATCAAATTCATTGTACCTTTTATGTGATTTTGGACATCACTAAGCTTTAATAGAATTCAACAACATTAACAGCAGCAGCAATAGTGAAATTTCTTTATCAGGTCTTATAGATCATTTATTAGCTAAAAAGTTATTTCGCTAATCCTACGTTTTTATGGATAAGGTGATTACTGTAATCTCAAAATAAACAATGTATTATCCATTTCTGACGATCAGCTTTAATTGCTATGTGTTTAAATAAATGGCTTGGCCTGTGAGTTCAGTTATCTCCAGCAAGATAAATTAATCTGTCCAAAATGTAACTGGTCTGGAGTAAAGAGTAAGAGATAGCTTGTCAAATGTTAATCACACGATTGCTTTCATATGATCATGAGGACTGAACCTCTCATATATATGATGATATTTTTTCATGTTTCCATTATGTATTTCAAATATCATTAACATATAAATTGAGCCTCTTGATCTTTTACTTTCTAAAGTGAGAGGTTTGATAGAAATATCTATAAAGCAAGTGCATCTTTTTAAAAATATAAATCATGTGTTTCTTTTTAAAATGGACCTAGAAAATATTAGCTATTTCCTACAACATTAAAAAGACACAGTAGAAAAAAGGCCTACATGACCGCAGGCCATCAAAGAAGAGTGAAGTTACCTGGAACATCCTGCTGTAGGTCTGCCTCGCTACAACCACACAGGGACCAATTACAAAGATTGAGGATGCGTTGGCAGAATCAAGAATGAGTTCAGGAGAACAGGAGAGAGAATTGAAGGTTAGATCAATACAGTTCTGGCATAAGTGCAAAAAGAAGTAATTAATATTGGAAGCTAACCAGTAAATTAGGCAATCATGATAAGGAAATGTGGAGTTTTGCTGCCCTAAAATTTCCTCTCTCCTCAAATATAAAGGCTTAGGTTACTCTAAAGTCTTCTTGTGATTAATGGTTCCTTACTTATTGCACTAAAGGGGCTTACTAGCTAATATGTGGCATGGAATGAAAATTAAAAATTATGACTTTAAACATACTAACACATAGTTAACACAGAAAAAGAAATCACAATGCCAAGTCAAAGACTTTCCCTGTCTATCAAGGGTAAGTGAGTCCTTCTGGACAAAGCTTCCATTTTTAGATTATTTCATAATGCCTGAAAACATATACTTGTAAGTCTTTATGCATAATTTATGAAACTTAAATATATAACTGAATAAAATTTCATGATAAAAATCTAGGAAGTGTTCAGAAAAACTAATTTTTCAAAATTCATATAAGGTATCTAGAAGCTTGAAATTAAAGTTGAAGTTAACTGACAATGTTTCCAGACAGATTTGTAATTATTTTGCATTAGTAAAATGTTGTTGTCTTGGTTACTTTTCTCTCACTGCTGGGACAAAACATCAGGCACCCAAAATGAAGGAAGGAAAGTTTTAGTTTAGCTCACTGCTGTGGAGGTTTCAGTCCAAGCAAGGCAGGGTGGCACGGCACTGAAGCAACACTTCCAGGTAGCAGCCAGAGCAAAAGGGGGGCAGAGCACGTTCTCCCCCTCCCCTTATATGGTACACAACCCACCCAGCCCCCACCCAGGGCAGGTGCAGCACTTACATAATCTCTTTGCCCTCCTCCTGCACAGGAGGAGGATATTTATAACGTAAAACCCTGGCTCCATGTTGAGTCTCTCAGTTAAACCTCTAAACGTCTCAAATTGATACAGTGTATCAACTATAACAATGGTATTGCATGTTTTCTACTGCTGTATAACCAATTATACAGTAATCAAGCTTGAAAGGGCACTGATTTATTATTTTACAGTTGATGTAGCTCAGAAATGCACACATCTTAGCTGGACTCTGTCAGAGTCCTACAGTCTAACAGCCCAATGTTGGTCAGACTTCATTCTAACCTAGAAACCTGACTCGGGAAGGATTCACACCTAGACTTGCTTGCATTGTTGACAGAACTCACGTTTGGTAGTAGTATGGTAGTAGATTCATAACAGACTGTTGAAAGCTAACAACCAAAACCTCTGCAACCAAAACTTCATCAAGTCTTTTACTTTCAGAAAACCTGGATCCTTTTTAAAAGGGGTTGAATGATTGAGTTACGTCCGCTTGGAAAAAATTCCATTATGATTAATTTAGAACCAACAAATAGCAACCTTAATTGTATCACAAATACTTCACTTTTGTCACATGATATAAACACATGGATAGGTCTTACCCACTCCTGAGAGGACAGGATCCTTGTATATTTCAGCTAAAATGTTAACAAAAGCTATTTTCTAAAATACTTTTTGAAGTTCTTTTTCTCATGTATCTCCCATTTGTTCACTTCCATTTTCCATGTATTAATATCATGAAGAAATTTGGTTCTTGGTAAATTATCTCCACCTGTCTGTATTGCAGACTTTATTAAGACTTCTGACTTAGGTCTGTTGTAAATGCTATTACCTGACTAATTGATTGTGCTGTTTTGTTCCTCTATTTCTCCTTATATTGGTAATTTGTATTTTATCTTTTTTCATGACTGCTATTGCTAAATGTTAATTAACCTTAATCTTTGTAAAGGTATTCTTTGATTTCATTTGTTATCTGTATTTTCTCTTGTTTCATCTTCTATTTATTTTTGTTTTCTTCATATCTACCAGAGATCCCCAAGTCCACAGTCACAGAACTATACCAGCCAACAGTCTGTAAGGAATCTGGCAATTCAGCCAGAAGTGAGAGAAGCTACGTTTTTGTCTTGGCTGCTCTGGTCCCCAACACTGGCATTACTGCCTGAGCATCACCCCTTGCCAGTTCAGTGGCACTAGATCCTCAGAGAAGCACAAATCTCACTGTGAATGTCATACACTGTGCAAACCCTACTGTGAACTGTGCTTGTAAAGTACATAGGGTGTGTGCTCTTTTGAAGCATTTTGAAACCATGTTATATCCATTTTCCACTCCCATGCCACTCCCTTAGAAAACTGTAAATTATCCTCCACAAAACTATCCCATGATACCAAAAATTGGTGACCATTACTATCCATTATTACTCTGTACTCATTTTGAGGTTAACTTACTTGTGTTTTTATACTTCAGTTGAGAGCTTAACCTATGGATTTTAAATGGTTCTTTTATAATGTAAATATTTAAACCTCAATTTCTCCCTAAACTGCAGTGTAACATCAAGAATTAGATGAGCTATTTTTTTTTTAAATTGTAATTTATATGTTGGTTTGTATTGAATTGTATTACTTAATATCTAAATATTTGAGTATTATTTCAATCACTTTTTTTAGAACTGATTATTAAATAAGTTGTCTTCTGTCATGGTCACCTAATACACTCTCTTCATATTTCAGTTCTTTTATATGTTTAAAGCCTTCCATATGATCCAACAAATGATCTGCCTTTTTAAATTTGGAGAGTGTGCCTCTGGGAATCTGTTGCTTGTACTGTCCCATGATTATTAATTAGGTCCATTTTTCAATGTGTTTTCAAACTGTTTTATCAGTTATACAATGAATGATACCCCCAAAACTAACTGAATCTATCTTTTTTTAAAATTTCTGCCATATTTTTGAATATGATTTAATCTTTCAGCATATACTTTTAGAATTACCTCTTTGTCATGCACTGACCTCACAAATGATATGAAATTATTCTATTCGTAGTAACATTCCTGTCTCAGTGTCCAACTTTTTGTATATTCATAGAACACCTGCAGCTTTCTTATAATTTCTGTTATTTTGCTATATATTAAGGGGGGAGACAGCTATTGATAAACAGGAATGAGTTGGGCACGAAGAGATAAGCTTTTGTGTTCCTCACAGCTTCCCTGCCCATCACCTATAAGCTATGATGTTCTCTGATTAACATCAACAATGTCACAAACCACTAAAGACAGACAGGATTACTCCAGATCTCAATAAAAAGAAATGCTCTCAGTAAACATGTTTGAGCAAAGACAAAAACAAGACCCCTGCGCAAACCACAAGAAATGGCAATTACCCCTCCCTCAATTAGTGAGAGTAAAGTCTCTACCTTTCCAGGTAACAGCTCTAGCTTTGTTGAATTCTTTCCCTCTAGAAACGAAATTCATCAAAATAGTTGGTCATGAAATTATTTCATTTTACAAATATCACTCAATGCAAAGCAAATCCCACTTCTTTGAGCCTTGGTAAAATTCTAGATCAAGCTCAAGTTCTACAATAAATACCTTCTAACTCCTCTCACTGAGGTTGCTCAGGAGATGACAGGCTGTACCATCACATTTATTTCACAAGGGCAGTAAGTCTGAATATATTTGATGACAGATCCTTCTGGTATTTATATGACAGAAATCACTAATATTTTTATATTCCTTTAATGATCTGTGTTCTTGTGTATAACATCTATCTTTTGTAAATATATGTGTGTGTGTGTGTGTGTGTGTGTGTGTATACATATATCTCTGTATATAGTGAGGTCTTATTTTTATGCATTCTGAAAGTTGTTTTCTAACTGAGAGTAGTTTACATTGTATATAAATATGACTGTGGATGATTTTATTTATTTAATTAATTTATTCATGTTTTGTACCAAGGATTGAACTCATAACCTCGTGCTTGCCAGGCAGGTGCTTATGAGCTAGATCCCCAGCCCTGGATGATTTTACATATAAAATAATGCTGTTTTCTTTGTCCCATCTCATTTTTCTTCCTTCTTTTTAGTCTACCATTTTTGTACTCCTTGGATATATTTTTACTCCAATTTTATTACCTCTCTATTGGTTATAACTATTTATCCAATTTGTGTGTTTTTTCTAGGGTTTTCAATATGCATCTGTTATCTTGCCATTATGTGACCAAATGACAGAGATAAACAACTTAAGCAATGGAAAGATTTATTTTGGTTCATAATTTGAGGTTTCAATCCCTGGCCATTTAGACCCAGGGCTTTGGGCTATGTTAACACAGTAGATCCTGGCATGTGTATGTGTAACAGGAGATTGTTTGACCTGATGGTAACTGTGAAGGACAGAGAACGCTGATATGAGGCAAACGTCCTAGTAAGCTCTTCAAGGGCATGGGCCAATGACCCACCAGCCTTCCACTGTGTCCTACCTCCCCGTAGCACCACAGGCTGGTGACCAGGTCTTTAAAACTTGAGCCTTTGTAAAACATCTCAGACACAAATTATAGTAACATCTTTAATTTATCATTATCACTTTCAAATACTAGTACAAAATTTTTCATGTAATCTCCTTAGAACAATATTTCTGTTTACCTTCTTTCCGTTCTTTGTATTTATGTTTGTTTCACTTGTGTTTGTAAGTCCAATATTTTTTTCATTAAAAATTATTGGATTTGATTGAAATAAGTAAATGCTAACTTAAATGTTTGCAGATTTAATCTATTTTTTATTTTAAAAAATCTTTATGTAGCTTACAGTTACTTTCTTATCATTTTTCTGAGAACTTCCTTAAATATTTGTTGGCAGTATTTCAGTGATATTTGCAATAAATCATTTCAGCTCTTTTTTGTTTGAAAAAGTTTGTTTGCCTTCATTCTGGATGAAGTGTTGGATGGGTGAAGAATGCTAAATTGACCTGTTGGTCCTTCAGTGCTTTATTGATTCATTTTCCTGTTTCATGATTTGCATTGCTTTTAAGAAGTAATCAGTAGCATCTCAATATTGTTTTCTTTATGTAACTTTCTTTTCTTACCTTGGCTATTTTTGAAATTTTCTCCTTATCACTGCCTTTCAGCAAATGACTATAACTTAGTGGTGGTGGTGATACTTGTCATGGTAGCACGCACCTTGCTTGCTTTAGTTCACTGAACTCCTTAGATAGGTAACATTATGTTTTTCATGAAACCTGAAAATATGCACCGTTACTTCTCAAGCATTTGCCTATATCCTCCTATATCCTTCCGTTAGCGTTTGTACCTAGAGTTCCCCTCAAAGTCTCGTGAATTCCTAAGTGGGTCCTTTGGGAAGCATTGGATCATAGGGCTCTCATGCTCATCAGTGGTTTATTACAGAGAAACATTTGTAGGTAAATGTGACATAGGAAGGTGAAGCCTGCTTGGAGGAAGGTGAATCACTGGGCCTGGAAGGGTCTATCCGCTTTCCTCTGCCCTTCGTCTCTCTGTGCTTCCTGTCCTATCGTGGAAGGTTTGTCCTCTGCCATGCTACCCAGCCATGGAGCCAGCAGATTTTGCACTGCAGCCTCTACAAACTGTGAATTATAATAAACCTTTCCTCCTTATAGCTGTGAGTATTGGATATTATTTCTCAGCAATGAGAAAGTAACTATGACACCTCTTTTGTACATCCAGTGTTAGAATTTTGTACCATAAGCTAGTGAACTCTTTCCATTTTATTTTTACTTCTTGTTTTCTCTGTACTACACTTTGAATATTTTCTATCTCTCTGTCATGAACCTCAGTGGTCTCTTCTACAGTGTTTGATCTGAAGTAAAGTTATCCAAAGAATTTCTATGTCTGGTATAGAATTCTTATTTCTTCAATTTTACTTAGTACTTTTATGTAATTTTCATAGTCCTATGAATTTTCTTTTATAAAGTTATATTTACTGTGTTCATAAATATTTTAGACATAACGTTTGACTATCACAGCTATATTACAATTATTTTTTGCTAATGCCATAGTCATTTCCAAAATTATCCTAATTGATTCACTTTATTAATAATCACTGAAGTTTCTAGCCTCTTTATTTTTGAATTGTCATCTTGTCATTATGAGTGTTAAATTAAGTGAGTATTTAATCTTTTTGATATTTCCTCAATAAATGATTCTTTCCCCAACAATCACTTTATTTTCAATTCTGCATGCTCATTTTTTTCAAACTTTAGATTTAACTGTCCTGAGTAAGTTTTACTTCAGTTCGAAAGTAGTCATCCTTCTTCAGCATCACCTTTCTTTGGTATCTGCTTAGTATCGCTATGGATTTAGTGAGATCTACCTACGTGGAAAGGTCAGAGTTCAAATATCTCCTATATTTGTATCTTTTATGCTTCTTGCACTTAAAAATTCTTGTACTTTTTGTCATTATATGTACCTTACCTAATTTTGTATAACTTTATTCTGTACATGTAAGCCTTAGTATTCAAGACAGAGTCACAGATTTTGAAACTCACCTTATTTGTTTCTTTACTTTCAAGTGGCATTTTTGTGAAGCATTTGCTTTGCCTAAAATCTGAAATTTCACATATCTTGCTCTGTTTTAAAGTTTATTTATAGTAGTAGGTCTAGGGTTAGTGACTTATCTTGACTACAAACTGAGTTATGAATTATAGTCTTAAAGCTAACTATTATCTACAGCTTTTCTTATATATGGTTGCCTCTAAATTCAGCCTATGCATATATCTTGAAGTGACTGATGTTTTTAGTATCGATAAATCACTCAATATTTATGCAAAAAATGTATAAAAGTACATTTCACAACACAAACAAAATGTCAAGATTATATGATACATGTAATATTGCAATGTTCAAGATCAATCTTGGTGCTCAAATTATGATACAGTTTAATATATATCTTAAATAAATAGTAGAATTTTTATCTGATGAAGGAAGAATTCATAAAGTACCCCATGCAAAATTTATAGGATAATTATTAACTTAAACATGTGTTAATGCATAATGTTTTGAAAATATATTGACAAATTCTGTGCGAGTAGACTCTGAAAAACAGACTATCCAATACGATGCAATAGCTGTGGTGTGGTAAGATGTTCTTACAGGATCTAAATGAGGACAGCAACGTTGGAACTAGATTTTGAGCCATTTGATGGCATTTTTGAATGGAAGTGTAAAGTTTCTAAGGTGTTTATCCACTTTGTACCCACACTACTATTTGTGACTGAGTCTGAGAAAAAAAAAAATCTGTCAACAGTCCAGAATGATATACTCATGAACTTCTGTTTACTACCCTAGGAGCATTTCTTAATGTTACTATTTTAATAGTCATGCAAACAAAACACTGAAATTGTATCCAGAGTGCTTAGCAAGAGGGCAATATCCTCATTTTGAATATAAAACTAAAATGTTTAAAGACTTGTTCATACTTATATCATCACTTTGCAGTGAACATTTTCCATTGGCAAGAATTACATAAATGGGTCATTTTTTTAAAAAGGAGAAATAAAGAAAAATAATGAATCAAGTTATATCATGTACAAGTACAAATTTTGTTTGATGAATGTGATCATTTTGTATGTCTAAAATATATCAATAAAATCTGATCTAAGAAAAAGTAAATAGAGTACTTTCATTATCCTTTTTCACTAGGAAAGCTCTTTTATGTTAAGAGGAGCTAAACCCAACCCAAGGTCAGTGCTTTGAACATTTTGTACTAAACTGCCCGTGGTTCTCTCTTAGACTAAGCTTATATCTAAATTTAACACTCTATAGTTCATATTTAATTTTTATTTTACTTTATTTTATTTATTTATTTATTTTTAGTGCTGGGGATCAAACTCACAACCTCGCGTTTGCCAAGCAAGCACTTAAGTTGCTGAGCTAAACCCCCGGCCCTGAGCTAAAACCCCAGCCCCATATTTAATTTTAATATTCTAAAGTTTCACAACCCTCCCTATTAGCATGACTTATGTATAACATAATATTCCTGTTAAAGCACTTTGAAAGACAGGGAACTGTAAATATTGATTTGAAAGCTTAAACAAAAATGATTTTAATAGATAAAATTAAACTAATTTTCTCAATAAGATAAACCTTGCCAGAAAGAAGGTGCTGTCAAATCAGGCTAAATCTAAAGAGAGAACTACATACGAGGTCTGTATCTGTGAATGATGGTGATGCTGAGGAGACCACATTCAAACTCAGAGCAGGTTTTTGCTTCCAAATAGGGTGGGACACCTTCTCCGAATAAAGCCAGACAATCTTGCTCTTATAAAACTAGAGCAAAGAAAGAATACTGTATTTTGTATCTACTGTAGAACCTGAAGAAAGGTCAGAGGACATTGAACATAGCCTTTGATGAAAGCAAAACATGATTAAATCCCTTCGTTAAGATATCACTGTAAATTTCTTTTCAAAACAGATAAAGAAGTAAGAAATTGCTGATGCATTTTAGAGGTCTCAGAAAATGACTAAGAGGCATAAAAGAAACTTTTAAAACACAGATATCAAGAAAAATAAATATTTTCAGAACTGTTTCAAACCAACAGTAACATTTTTAAAAAGCATCAAGTAAGAAAAAAATTACAAGCGACTATAGTCTGTATCATCTTAATACCCCAAAACAACTTTCAGAAGAGTTTTCAACTACATTATATATCTATGCATTGTTATTATATGTTAATATTCCTAAGTTTTAGATTGGCTAACAAGAATAATTTTATGCATGCTGCAAGAAACAAATTATATAAAATGAGTATCTGCCTTTTAATAATAGCAGAAATTGTCTGCATTATTGCTAAGTCTGAAGGGAGTTGATTAGTAAACTTCCTCCATTATGATAAATTCGAAGTCATGAGAAAGCAGACAGGAGAACATACTCAGAAAAAGAAAGAGTAGGTTTCTTTAGTGTGGAACAAAGTAAGCAAAAGAAGCACTCACCTTTAGAGTTAAGTTTTCTGCTCAAATTCATATGCTCATAGTTGTTTAATTTTGAATTTTTCTGAAAAATTTTACAATTCATATATTAAGCAATGCCATATAGCAATGCTATGTGATCACTCTGCTAACAGCTAAAGCCATATTATAACACGTAAGTTTAAATTACTTGTTTCTAAGAATTCACAATTCAACACAGGGACAGGAAAGAGAAGCACAAGACCACTATAGACAGTTTTCAAGTTTGCAAATTGTATGTTGATGCCACATCTTACTATATTCTTCATAGAAGTAATGAATTTGTATATCTATTAAAACAATTTTTGGTAGACAATAATATAAATATTAACTATAGAATATAGTGGTGGTGAACCTATGGCATGCATGCTCCAGCCAGTTTAATAACTTTACCATCCATATATTAAGCAATGCTATAAGCACTGAAAGTTCTAAAAGGTTCACTGTCACTGATACAAGTATTCAAAAGGTAGAAATACTAAGAAATTCAGTGAATCCACTAGCAGAAAATGTTCCCCCTACTTTATTGTTGAAGAAGTTTTATTTTCATGAATTATTCCTTTATTAAAGAGTGTACTGAAAAAAGGATTACCAACATTGATAAATAAAAAACAAGATGAAAATATAACCACTGGAACTACCCGTTAGAATATTTGTATTTATGACATTCTCTGAATGTACACTGATGTTGTAAGCCAAGTAATACCTGGCAGATGGTTTGATGAAAGTCAGAATTAGAGTAGCTACAAAGATAAGTAACATAGCTACATAGCTACATAGATAAGTAACATTTAGTAGTAACTGAGGTATGTTAGTGTTTATACACGCACATTATTAACTGGGATGCTCTTTCATTGAGCCTGTAATACTCAAACATTATGACCAGTGTCCAAACCAACACTTACTTTAGTATGACATGATTAAATGGGTGGTAATAGCTGAAATTTAGTAATTTAGGGTTTTATGTATATGTATTTAGTGTATATGTGTAATCACTATACATATATATATATGCATATATATATATATATAATCATATATATATATATGCATATATGTGAGTGTGTGTGTAAAACACATGCATATAAGATTTTCCAGACTAGGTTTCCTTATATAGTGCAGACTGGCCTTGAATTTGCTCTTGCTTATGTAGCCCAGGCTGGCTTTGAACCTGAAACAGTCCTCCTGCCTCAGCTTCCCAAGTGCTGGGTTTACAAGAGTGTAACACTCTACCTGGTATAATTTGGTTTCAGAATACATGTTATATGTATATATGCATTTGGTATATATGTATATATTTAAAATTTTATCTTTTTGGATGTGCTGTACTGCAATAGCCTCTTTTGGGGGGAGGTTTTCATTATCTGCTCTTTTCATTGACATGTACCTTATTTAAATGTGTAAATCCTGACTTTAGAATGCATAACACATATATCAATTAATCTGTTTCATATTGGCTGTTAAATTTGTGTCAGAGATATGTAGCCATTGAGCTGTGAGATGGAGCTTAGAAAAACACTGTAGAATAATAGCAATGTGCATTTCCTCCATTATAAATTAATTAAGTAAACTAGTATAACTGCTAGCAATATTCTTATGGAAGTTATGATACTGAATTTCTGTTGTATTTATAACTGGCAAGAGTTTGTAAGTATAACATTGAAATTTTTATGGACAGCAAGGTTTCACCATATATGGAAACAAAGCCCAAATCACAAGAGAAAAAAACAAGAAAAATTGAAAAGTTTTTACCAACATCTCTAGGAAAAACCTATCTATATTGTGCTCCTAATAGGCACCTGTCTTGATAATCCCTACAATAAGTGGGTAGAGAAAGGCTGCTGATACCATCTTGTTTGATAATGTGGCTTCAAGTTCTTGACTCAAGTCATGAATGACACTGAAATACTGTCCTTTAGAGTTCTGACAGTAATTGAATAATTTATGTCAGAGTGGACTAATGCCTATAACGAAGAAAACAAAAATACATTATCCTAAATCAATTAGTTTGGGAAACATGTAATTATTGGAAAAAGCCATTTAAAAACATTCAAAGCCACACTTTCTTGAGGTGATAATTAGTGGTGGTAAAATGAACACACTTAAGCATTTTTCTGATATAAATTCACTTTAAGTTTCTTTTAATTAAGCCTCTGTAACATTAATTAGCAAAGAAACAAATTCAAAGTGTAGATGTTATATTAGCTTAAATCATAAAAATTCAAAGAAATCTTATGCTCATGGATATTCACTCTGACCAACACTTCCAAGTGTTAAAGGGGAGGTATGTATCTTGTATTCCATCGGATATTCCTTAGTAACCATATTAAATAGTTGTTGTATTAAATTCTTGTTGCTGAGATATAATACCTTACACCCTCAATTTAAAGAAGAAGAGGTAGAGCTTTACTTGCAGTTTGAGGTGATTCAGTCCATGGTCAGTTAGTTTCTGTCCAACTGACCTCATGTCAGAAGGATATAGTAGAGTAAAGATGCTTAGTCCATGTCAACTGAGAAGTGGACCAAGGGAACAGAGCCAAAAATGCAGATCTAGAGACCATATATTATACCTAAATCATCCATTCAGGATCACCAAGACACACTCAGATGTTTGCTTTATTAATTTCCTAGGAAGTTCCCCTGCGAAACAAGTTAACACAATTAACCTTAACCATAACAGAAGTCAAAACTATAAAGAAGCCTAAATAACCTCTAAGGTCACATATTTAGGTGTATATGTAATACAGATCCACACTTCAGATTTGTCAAAATTCAAAATATTTTAGTTTCAAGTGCTACATGCTACTAATATGTATTTTAAAAAGTACTAAAAAATACAAGAGTTATTGGTTTGCAATACTGTTCAGTGTTGACCCCAGACATTGGGCTGACTCATTTCTTCTCTGAATTGTTAAGACGCCTCTGAATGTATTGGTTTCTAGAAGCTTCAGTCACATAATCTTCACATCTGCTGTCTCGGGTTACATAGTTCCAGCACAATTACTAATGTTCATTTCATTCTCTTGGCTTAGGTTTTATGAACACCCACGAATGTGTTTCTACTCACAGAGATGTATGACACGATTTAGTGTAGCCTGGGTTATACCCGTGTGTTTTGTCTTATAGTGACAAAGAGAAGCTGCAAAGAAGGGAGAGGAGCTACAAAGAAAAGCTGAGGTGCTACATCCTTCCTCACGATGCTACCTCTCATATTGAGCATAGTTGGTGTCTTAGTTATGAAAAATGGTCTATCTGCACCCCTGGTCTTCACTATTTTCAGTTTTTGAATTGAAATATATTTTCTTTCAACCATGATGGTTGCACAGCTAGACGAAAGCATTTTGCTGTTTTTGTATGGCTCTTGTTTGATAATCTGATGGATAAGAATTTTTCCTTTGAGTAAAACCAAACCTATGGGAAAATAACTGTATGTAAGATATTAGTATTGACTCCAGGTCCTTCCGGAGCAACACGTGACAGCACAGATGTAGTATTCTCTTCAAAACTTTATGACACGGAAATGGTTCCTTAAACCTATAATCTTCAAACAACTTCATTTTAGGAATTTGTATGGGAAATCCAGGGAAATTAGGTCTCTAAAGCAGGCTTTCCCAATACAATTTTCAGAAATAATGGGCATCTTTCTAAGCTGTTCCATCTCATATGGTCGCCACTGGTCATATGTGCCTAGTAACTACTTGAGGTATGACTCACGTTACAGAATTGAATTTTAAAATTCATTTAATTTTCAATAATTTAAATTTAGATCACTATCCTTATAAGTTTAATGGCTACAGTTTGAAGATACAGCTCCATACAAGAAAGTATGTGAGGACACACTTTATTGTTTGCTTTTATATTCCCATGCATTACAATCGCTGGAGCATAGCAGTACCTAGTATTTGTTCCTGCTATGGCTGTTGGTAATAATTCCAATAGTGGGCATTTTGTAGCCACTGTTTGCCAAGCACTGTGATAAGTTCTGAAAGCTTTGAAGATGAATGTCTGTTCAGAGATGCTCCACATCTAATCTAAAAGTAACTCAAGACACAACACATTTCTTAAATGCCCAAAATGTGATAAGCAATGAAAAGTTCTAGTCTATCGAGGAGCCTCAATTTACTGAAATATTTTCCTAACACAGTATATGAGGTATATTGTTAAAACGTTAAACAGTATCAAATATTAACCCTGTTAATTTGGAATGAAGATTTTTAATATGGGAAGATATTTAGATCTGCAGTTTCACCCTTTTTCCCATTAAATGACACCTGAGTAAAAATTACCACAGACTACTAATTCAGTAAGAAAGTGTTGGCTGTACTCTATTTTCCATGATTGGTTTCATTTTAATGATCACTCATCATTCAAATGTGTCTATATCAGAGAAATTTTGAGGTATATTCTTTCTGTTTTTATGACACTATATTCAAACTGAGTGCAAGATTGTTCCTTGCTTCTTCATTCTGAGAAAAAAATAATGACACATTTAAAAAAAACTGATGACCTTTAGAAAGTAATTAAATAAAAGCAAGATAATAGACAAAAGACAAAAATCTACTACAAAAATGTGAACATGATTTTATATTGTTTTACAAAATGATGGATTAAGAAAGAAAACTTCATTGGAGAATGTTTGAATTTATTTTTCAGCTCTGCCACTTCTTAAGTTGTAAGTCTGCAAACAGGTTCTGGTCCTTTCTATGCTTTAGTTTCCCCATCTGTGAACTGAAGGCAACTAGTGTCCACCACTTAAGGTTACAATGATTAAATTTTGTATGTCCATTGAATATAACATAGCACTCAGCCACTGGTGTTTAACAAATATTAGCTATATAATTATTAGTTATATCAAGATGATAAGAACCTCGTCTCTGAAGAGAGGTTTCTCTGCCTGGTTTATGTGCAACTTCCACAGGAAAGAAACCACCTGCTCTCTCTAAGTGTAGATTTCATTTGACAGGCAGCTGTCTCAATGTCTAGAGCACATTCAAAGAAATAAAGTTGTCTTCATCTTTTTTCGCAAATTCTAGGATTCCTACCTGCTAATCTCTAAAGATAATACTGTGTGCTGTCAATTCTGTTACTATAACAATTACTGAAGAGGGAAGCTTTATTTGTAGGACTCTCAGGCTGTGATTGGTCAGTCCCCTTGCTTTGGGGCTGTTATGAGGTAGCACACAGTAGTGGGGTGTACTTAGGAGATCAAACTCACTCAGCTCATGACCAGGCATGAAAAACAACAAAGAAGAAAAACTAGTCCCATATGCTCCTCAAGGATTCTCCTAAGGAACTAACTCCCCTTGCCCCAGGACTGGTTCCTAAAGTTTTTACACTTCTCCATAGTTCCAGTTTGGATTAACCTTTATCATATGGGCATTTGGATGCCATCCAGAGCCACACAATAACACATTGAGAATCACAACCTTTTAAATATGTTTACTTCCCCCCTTTTCTGAGATATACCTGAGCGTTATTACTGCTTTTAGATAATCATATCAGAATATTCAGATAGCTTCCAAAAATGGTAAACACAAAATAGGCCTCATAATTATTTTTACAAGGGTTTCAGATTTTACAAAATAGTCACACTTCCACTGCTCATTTGACCTGAACCTCATAACTTTGAAATGAAAACTAGCATATATATTTAATAAACAAAGCTTAAAATCATAAGGAAAGTAGATAAATACAGGATTAGTGTCAGAGTTCTGAAACAAGATGTTCCACTCTTGTTTCCAATTCTTTATTTTTATTTTTCATTTTAAAGAGGGTAAAACTAAACACAACAAAGCAGAACAAAACAGAACACAAGAAAGCAATGTAAGAGACACAAATATCAAAGGAAGACAATCAGAGATCTTCAATATCTATCATATTGTCACTTGTTTCCTTCCAAATAGTTATCCATATCTTTACATACAGAGAATTCACATGAAACAACATAATATGGAACTGATATGAACAGGATGAGGAAGGCATTTTAGGTCTTCAAGTCCAGATAATAGGGAAGACAACAATGGCTGTCACGGTGTCTCTCATTCTCTTCAAATAGCTGTCCATACCTTCATGTATGTTGAACTTAAACAAAAACAAAACAGGCTAAAATCACTCTGAACAAAGATTGATAGTATTGCTGGATTTCACAACTTGACACTTCAGAATCAACACTGGATACTGCAGTGTCTCTTTTTTTTTCAAAGTAGTTGTTCATTTCATCATTCGTATATAATTAGTTCTCATAAACTATTTATAAGTTCTACACATGCATGAGTCTCTTCATGTATATCTATTCTTTCTGTATTAGAGGGAAAAAAACAAAGCAAGAAAAACAGAACAAATTCCTAGAAAAACATGAAACAAAAAAGTCATATAAAATCGCAATACAAGGTGATCTACAATGGTTACTAGGATGTCTCAGGAGTATATAACAATATTAATAAAAACAAAACATTGGAGACATTATAAGACTTCAAAAGCAGGTACTAATCAAACCAGAGTGGGTATCCTAGTGAATCTTGTCATCTTCAGTGTAGTTGCCTATACTCTTAGACTTGATACTATCAATCGTAACAGATTCAAATAAAATCAATCAATATAAAACAGCAATCTAACAAACCGTATTCAAATAAGATCAGCCATAATAAGCCAGTGTAAGTTATACAGGGTTTCAGATTAAGCTAATAGAAAATTGAGGATGATTCATAATATATCCTGCTATTTGGGGGATAGCTGTCTGTGTTCTCAAATCTAGTGTAAGTAGACAAAGTGGAACAAAATATAATTGATCTAAACAGAGTGGTGAGAATAATGTAGATTTTAAATCCTGATACACTATTAACAATATCCTCTGCCTTCCTTTTTTTAGACAATTCTTCCCCTTTTGCTCCCACAGGGTGCACTGCACATTTTTGGGTTCCACTAACTCCCTCAGTTTTTAGACTGTGGGGAGCAACCTGCTGTTTACCCTAACTGGTTCTGAACCTTCTGACTGCTGGACTTGATCTCGAGTTGTGTTCCTTTACCTACAAAAGCCAAGGTTTTCCTTCATTATAGCTGAGTAGTTCTCTACTGCACAGAAGTATCCTGTCTTTTCAACCTATCTTCAGATGCTGGTTGAGGTGCCCTTATTTCTCTCTGGTTCCCTGTCACATAGAGCTTTGTTTTCTCATATTTGACTTTCTGTCCATAAACCCTCTTTCAGGTTAATTATGTTTCCAATACAGAGCATCTTGATGGACCCTATCTGCTGATCACTCTGCCTGTGTTTCTTTTTGTTAGTATATCAAGGCCATAAATGTTAGAGATTACAGCCAGCCTTCTCTACCTCATTTCTGCTATTCTATTTTTCTGCCACTGATTGTTGATTTTTCTCTTTCATTCCACTGTCTGCTCCATTCATTGAGGCCTCTCTGTCACTGTTCTCAAAATCCTGGTATTTTTTTTTCTCTCTCTAGAATGTCCTTCAGTATTTTTTATAGGGTTGAATTGTGGTCACAAATTCCCCCAGCTCCTCTTTGTCATGGAAACATCTTGTTTCTCCATTAATTTCCAGAGACCGTTTTGCAGGATACATCAATCTGGGCTGGAGGTTATTTTCTTTCAGAGCTTGAATTACTTTGCTCCAAGCTCTTCTTGATTTGATGATCTGGGTCCAGAATTCTGCCATGATTTTGATGGGTTTTCCTTTATAGGTGATCTGTTTCTTTTCTCTGACAACTTTTAATATTCTGTTCCTATATTGAATTTCTGAGATCTTGATTATTATGTGTCTGGTTGTAGCTCTATTTCAGTTGTAGGTGGCTAGAGTTCTGTATGCTTCATATATTTGCATATAATTTCCTTTTGTTATGCTTGGGAAATTTTCCTTAATTATTTTTCTGAATAGGTTTTGTAATTCCTTTGTTTTGACTCCTGCTTCTTCATTCATATTTTTTTATTCTAAGGTTATAGATCTTCCTGTCGTCTTCTGGCCTTTGTATTGTTACTGCCTGTTTCCTTGTTATTTTTAAGAGATCTTTCCTTTCATGATCACACATTGCAAACCTGTCTTCAAGTTTTGATATTCTATCATTAGTTTCTTTCCAGCAGTTTTGCCAGCTTTTGATGGAGTATTTAGTTTCCTGGTAATCTCTTTGAATCTGCTTCATGTATTTTAGGTTTTCTTTATATTCTTCATTGAACATTTCTCTCCTTTTTATGTTCCTCCATTCTTGTCTGTATCTTCTTGAGAGGTGCTTATCCTTTCTTTTATTAATCTATTTATATCTTGCTTAACTTGAATTAATATTTCAGTTTTGAGCTCATTTACAAGGTCCTGAAGATATCTCTTTATGTCCACTGATGCCATGTTTGATGTTGCATGTTTGCTGCCCTCAATCTCTTTTCTATTTACCTCTCCTGGATCAATATTCTCAGGGTTGGGGGCTGGGGGCTTTTTCTTATTTCTTTCTCTCCTCATGTTCTTGTTTCCTTTCATACAAGTTTATAGTGTAGTTCCCAGTCCCTTTCCTTGTTGGTTATGTTTTTTTTTGGAGCATGAAGGCTAGGGGTTACTGTACTCTCTGGTCCTCTGTCCATCACTAAGGTGCAGGCAGGGGCAGCATATGCTGGCCACTCCCCTCCATGCCAGCCAACCTTAGTGGGCCTACACGTGAATGCTGTGCATAGGGAATCATTTTGGGATGACTTATTGGGTTCCAGCCAAGGGGGTGACCCAAGCCAAGCAGATCCCACCCATCTGCTCTGGGAGGGGAACAACCAACTGAAGTCACTGCCATTCCTAGTTTGGGCCCGTCCTGCCCGACTTCAACATGTCATCCAGTTGGTTGCCCTTTCCCACGGGAGGGTCTTATTCCCAGCACTCATCACGGGTTAATGCCATACCTCTCTGGCTCCATTCTCTGTTGGGCTCCCCGACCTCCAACTTCAGTGTGGGTACCGCACAAGTTCACAGCGGCTGGGGGCGAGTCGCATGAGGGGCGGCTCAGCTCCACATGTGGGGCTGCAAGTCACATTGGCGCAGGTTTGGACTCTCAGGTCAATCGTGGGCATGAATTCAGGTCGTACAAATGCCATGCTTGCCAATCTTAACTCCTCTAATGGTAGCCCTGGGACTTCGTATTCAAGCAGCTCTTTTTCTCTTCAGTTTCTTCTTGGGTTGAGAGAATCCATCTCCCTCTGTCCAGACCTCTCCAGAATGTTTTATTCTGATGTCTGAGCTGTCTCTCTCAGAGAGGCTCCGTATCCCGCTGCTTACTGGTCTACCATCTTTAGCTCCTCCAGTCTGATTCCAATTCTTACATGTCCAAAACTAGTGGGTTTGCTTGCTTTTTTTTTTTTTTGCCTTTCTGGATTTTAAATATTTTGATAATGATATTTTCTTACTGGTAAAATAATTATCTTTGCTAGACTGCAGTACCACTCACAATATATAAAACACTGTTTTTCTGAGTCCTAGAAATTCAATATATTCCACAGATATTTCAGGAGTAAATAATACACATAGCATCTCACTGTTGCACAAGGAACATGAAGTTTTTTAGTTTAACTTCAGTAAACATTAAATAAAAATGATTTTAAAGACTACTCTACTTAAATTTTACTTTTATTCTGACATCCTATTTATGTTATGTATCTATTGCCCCAAAATACAATATTACTACTAGAACTCAGATGTTTATGTACTTACTTCCATACCAACTATTGTTTTCTCTTTGGGAATAATTAATGTTCATTGCTGCACTTCATAGTTACTATTCTTTCCCAGAATCTTCCATCTCAGATTCTTTAATTAAGGACTTCACTTGAAAGAGCATGATAAAAGTCTCAAGGAGATCTGATGTCAAAGCAAAGTATCTAACTGAAAAATATTCAGGTGAATTCCATATTTGTTAGCATAAAACTTCAAAGAGATAATGAAAGATTTTCAAGCTTCTGTGTTTTTAAAAACCAAAAAACAACAACACCAATATAAAAAAGGCACATTAATGAAGAAGTCTACAGGGCTCCCAGTTTATCTTTTCTTTTCATTTTCTTTTTTTCTTTACTCCTTGGTATTTCTGCCTGTTATTCCTTAATAGCGTAATATGATGAATAATTTCAGTAAAACCCTAAATATGCTACATAAAAAGGTTTATTTAGACAAAGTTTATGATATTGTGACACCATTTGTGAGCCACAGTACAGGACCTGGCTTTCAATGCATAAAGATATCTGGTTACCATGACTATAATTACCATAATTTTACACCTATTAATTTTGTCTGTAGAATTAATTTCCATAACTTATGACTTGAAACAAAAACATCAGCTTATTCCATAGTTTCCAAGACCAGAATTATTATAAACCTTGTAAATGCCAAATGTTACTATTTTTTTTCTTTTTTTCTTTCTGAATCCCTCATACTGTTCCCTTCTTATTAAAATTCAAACAGCTGTGAAATGACCAGGCAGTATGAAGATGAACAGAAATGTGAAGTGACCTTTCTCCATGCTGAACAAATAGAATATCATAAACATACTTTCCAGTTGAAGTTATACAAAGCAAACTAAGAAATACCTAGGGCTATAATTTACTACAAAAATGTTTCTTAAATTCCTGACAGCTTCATTTAACTGACTAATTAAATTTGCTTGTAGGCATCTAAGAGAGGGAATCTAATAACTACACTGTCATCTTGGAAGAACATGAAAATTACTTTATTGTGAGAAATATGTTTGTAATGGTCTGGATTTCTTACTAAACATTTGACAAATACATGTAAGTAGTTATGCCTCATTGTACTGGATGATAGTGCCAATTCTGTTAAAAGGTGATTAAAGGAAAATTTCACAAGTAATAGCTTGGAACTATAAATGTACAGTTTCTGAAAAGTTTGCCAAGGAGATTATTTAAAGCATATTTCTGCACCAAGAATAGTATGCATTTATTTACATTTTGTTTACTCATTTCATAGAAATCAATATGTGTGGACAGACGACTTTGCAAATTTCCATGTTTGATTGGAAGCTCCCCAATCAAACATGAAACTCCCCAAGCCTGAACCAGAACAAATCCCACCCCCAGGAATTTGCATTTCCTAGATGAAGCTGGAGATGTTAGAAGGACTTAGAATTCAGAGTCCTTTCTACAAGTTTGTACATTGAGAAAACTAATGTATTCTTTGACTTTCTTCTGAAAAAATACCCTCTCTTTCTTAAAGCATGTTGTAAGGCTGTGAGGGAAAATATTCAACTAGAGTTTTGCAACCAGTGTCTTCTGATGAAATTTATGATAAAATACCCTACAATCTTCTATGATTATACCCCAGAATCGTGGATACTGGTCAAAACACTGATTTTTCTCCTTTTGTTCTCTTTAGAAACAATCTGAGAGCTTGGCATACAAAATACAAAACACCTGACAGCACTTAATAATTACCTCCTTTCATTATGGATAATTGTGTTATTCATTTCATGGAAATGACATTTAAGAGAAAAAATGTGAAATCTACAATTATATAATTATTTTGCCAAGTACTAATGCTTATGTGCTCTATAAAAACCAGACTAGCTGAAGGTTTAAAATTTCACTGCATGTGTATAAGATTATCCACACTTATTTTAGCTACTCTCTTCACTCTTGTAAGCCTGAAATCTCTTTAAATTAACAAAGCATGACATTTAGGGAGGTTAGTAGATTATGACATTTAGAAGATGGGGAAGGCCACAAGAAAAATCCTCTGTTGTTTTTATTATGCTGATGATACTAGGAAATATTCCCTTAATTATAAACAGTCAGTGTTCAAAGTCAGACAACATGATCCCAGCACTCAAAAGGCTGAGTGTGGTGACTGCCACAAGTTCAAGACCAGCCTGGGTTACCCAGTGAGTTCAAGGTCAGGCTGGACTATATAACATGAACATGCCTCAAAAAAAAAAATCTATGTTCCAATGTGTAACAGAAGTGAGAAAATATTTCCTAATGCCAAAGTTTACACTTGTATTAGTGCCAATAACCAGAGAAAATTAATCAAATGGACCTACAGTTCTGATTTCTCTTGCTGCACATAAAATTTAAATTGAAGTCATATATAGCCTCTTCTACCAACCCAGCTATATTTCAACAAGCAAATAGGAATATGTAGTATATAACCAAACAATGCTTAATTTAATTTAATTTAATTTAATTTAATTTAATTTAATTTATGGAATTCTTTCTTTTGTAGTACTAGAAATTTAACTCATGCTCACATGCATGCTACATCCAGTGAGCTACATTTCCAGGAATTTTATGCTTTATTTTTAAAGCAGTCTTCCTGAATTTCCCAGGCTATTTTTGAACATGCAGTTCTCCTGTCTCAGCCTCTGTGATAGTTGAGATTATAGGCATGTGCCACCATTCCCAGATGGAAACTGTTTTTGCCATGTTTTCGTTTTTTATATCTACCAATTACAGACCACCACAAATACATCTGTAGTAATCTCAGGTGAGGTTTACTTAGCTTACTACAAGAAGACATATACCAAAGGAACCCCAAAAGGTATAACCAGGCATATACTGCGGAGGCTGGAGAACCTACCATATACTCTCAGTGTTCATTTTGGTGATTTAAGGCAAGTTCAGGCAAGTGGATGTCAGGCTTGAATAAGGTGACAGCAGGAAGTGAAGGCAGTTTGGTCACTGAGTGTTGTAATAATATTTTTACAACACTAATAATGATATTAGTGTTGTAATATTACACTATTATCGTGTAATAAATAATATTTTTGCTTAGGAGATCTGAATTTAAAGTAGGGGTATACATTTCAAGGGTAAAGAAATAACGATCACTGAAATCAGCAAACAGGGCCCAACCAGTTAGTATTGTTGTAGATTTGGACTGTCTGCTGTACTTGTCTCTGGTTACAGAGTAACCTATTGTGGGTTTTGTATCTACTACCCAAATGTAGTTTCTTTTTTCTTTTTTCTTTTTTTAATTCACTTTGAAACAGGACCTCCTAACAGAGAGCTTCAGGCTGCCAGATTCTGAGGTCATTTTTCAAGTCTTATAGAATATGAGTTATAGGAGTATTTGTAAGTATTTTGTTTTTAAGTGACAGATTGATACTAGATAGATGATGAAGAATGTCCTTCATCCAGAATGCCCTTCATCTAGACTAACTCACTTATTTTAGACAAGTTCATTTTTTTCATATTTCCCCTTCATCCAGCTATTCTAGAAAATCTTCTTCATGGAGACATGAGCTCTTCCTACGGAATAAAGTGGAATCCTTGTAGCAGAAGTGTGATGTGAGAAGTGGCAAATCTGCTTGCTATTCATCCCGTGAACTTCTCTTTCATGTGCAATTCCACAAAGACTCATCAGACGACAGTTCATCCAGCCTTGTTCATTATCCATCTCATATTGTACTGTATAATTTTTCTTGATGTAATAAGCCCTTTATCTTAGAAAAGTGAAAGAAAGAAAAAAGGAATGGGCTGCATAATCTGACTACAATACTGCAGACTGACTTTTAAACACAACTGGGCCTCGGGCCTCAAATGTGAACCTCAGTTTCTCTCTGTATCATTTTTTCTACTTTTGTCTGATTCTATCTTTCTTGTCGTGGTTTTACCTTTAGGTAGGTTCACTTCTGCCAGGAATCTAGAGCGTAGCCTGCTCTGTCTGTTCTAAATTTAAGTAACACAGCAGGGCTCTTGGTGTCCTGACTGTGCTCCCTTGACACTCACGGCTCACACACACACACACACACACACACACGCAGCAATGGTATCTCACTGCCAGCATCTCTGGTCTCTCCCCTTGGGAGCTTCCTACTGGCCACAAGAGGGAGGTAAGCTGATGCCCCTGGAGCAGCCCTCAACTTAAGCATCCTCTTGATAATTCTCCAGAATTACCCGATGGGATTGGACCCAATATCCCAGGGTGATAACCTCCTCATTAGCACACCCTAACCAACCTGTTCTCCTTCCCTGACCACGGTTTGTTCCCTCTCCATGTTACTCTGGGTCACATCCTTGATTACCTCAAAACCTTGTGTAAGCCCCTCCCCATGTTATAGGAAAATCAACCAAACACACACTAGATTTATTTTTTTTTAATTTAAAAGAGAATAAAACAGAAGGGGACAGTACAGAGCAGATCAGAACAGGACAACATAGGCAACACAGTACTTTACATTAAGTCAACTGGACATCAACAGTATCTAACACCATATCTCTTACTCTGCTATAGTTGAGCATAGTTTCAATTACAATAATATCAAACATAACACAATAGTATAAAGCCATGCATATAGTGAAAGAATTACAGGGCTTTCTGAACCGA